>VXAY01004420.1:323855-353086 GCA_013399855.1 Oxyruncus cristatus | reverse complement strand
GTCACCAGTTTGATGTTACCCCAGTCACTATAAGCCTCTGTGCTTGACTTGTGAGCCAATTGCTCACTCACCACATGATGTGTTTATCCAGGTGGACATTAGTCAGAAGGATCCTGTGAGTGACAGTATCAAAACCTTTACTGAAATCCAAAATGATTACATCAGCCTGGCTTCCCTTGATCAGCTAGGTGGGTTACCTTGTCATAAGACTAAATGAGGTTTGATAAGCCAGACTTTTCTCTCATGAAGCTGTGCTGGCAGTGACCAGTGACTGCACTGTCTTTCAGGTGTTTTTCAATACCTTCCAGAATAATCTTCTCCATAACTTTAACAGCCACTGCGGTGAGACAGACAGGTCTGTGGTTTCCACGGTCCTCCTTCTTGCCCTTCTTGAAAATTGGCACAATGTTTGCCCACTTCCAGTCAGCTGGAACCTCTCCAGATTCCCAAGACTGCTCAAAAATCATTGAGAGAGGTTTTGCAATGACATCACCAGCTCTTTGAGGATTCCGAATGAATCTCATTCTCTGAAGTTCAAAATAATGACTTCAGGCTATTTTATTAGGTTGAGTTCTTTCTCCTTACACTGATTAGTATGAAGTCTAGACAAGAGCAGTAAGGTGATATTCAAAGTTATGTTTTATTAGGAAGTTATAATAATTTCAAAAAAAACCCTTACACAAATACATAAAAACTTAAAAAATAACAAGATGTGGGAATTAAGTTTCCTATTAATATAAATGCACGCATCTGTGGTTGGGTAAAGTGTAAGTGCATTCTCTATGAGTGTACAAACTGACTGAATAAAAAAACCCCAAACAACAAGACTTGCATGCCAGAAAACATGTAGCTTCAAAGGGTTTCACTTCATATAGTTCCAGCTTATGCTGGATTATACTGAATACTAAAACTGAGTTTGTTATTGGCAAGGATGACAAATATATTTGTTATAACAAAATAATACAGTATCACAAGAAATTGCCAGCAGAGTATTAAATTTCCCAGAGAGATTTGTCATCATGAATAATTGCACTGAACCTTTAGGCTTTTATTAGTAGCTAGCACTATTTTCTTTCTTATTTCAAAATATTTATAACTTTCGTAACAAAAATCCATTCTATCCCCAACACAAAACATTCACTGAATGCAGATTTAAGATAACACAATATTGGACTTCAATTGTGCAACTTTACTTTCCTCTTTTTACTTATATACCAGAAAGGTTAAAAAAAATTTAAATGAATGATCTGCGCAAAATGGGAAGCCTTTATGCAATAACTGATACCTCATGCAAAAGAGGAAAAAATATTTTAAAAAATTATGGTCTAAGAAACCCTGAGTCAATAATTTCATTGCAAAGGCGAGGAACATGAGTGCTCCGAGTTCTTCCTATGTATGGGTGCATATTCAAACCAGTCCAGTATTTACTTAAAACATATTTTAAAATAGGCAGTTTGTGCAGCTTCTCACATACAAATCTTCTATGCACTTTCTTTTAGCAGACTGTATTTAATACTCAATTTCGTTTAAGCTGTCAGGATGGCCCGATGAGAACTGAATTTCTTCCACTTCTAGAATACAAAAAAAGGAGGAAAAACCATAATTATTTGTATTTTAATCATACATAAGAATGCATAAAGCAGAACACAATTAACATGTTGGATTTAAATAGAACTGCAATATGGTTTTTAAAAAATGTTACAGCCACTTTACTAGTTGAGTCTGGGCATGATCTCACATTGCATTAGAAAGCAAAAATTCTGCACTGACCCGGCAGTTACTAAATACTAAATTCAAACCCATTCAATGGGGAGTTAAGGGAAGAAGTATCACCCATCTAATTATAACAGCACTGTGAATTGCCAGGTGTCTCTTACGAGGTATATTTAAACTTACCTAAACAGGGTCCTGCCTGGAATAGAACATCATCAATAGCAGTGTCACTTCTCATTGACACACCGCGGATCACCTCAAAAATAATCTGTAAAGGTAAGACACAGCTTTTCATGAATCCCACAGGTGGAAAGACTCAGAAAAATGATAGGTGTGCAACCTATTCAAGGATCTAGTGTGTCCTGAAAGCCTGCTTCTTGGAAAGAAAGTTCTGTGCTCCATCAGTAGTAGAGTGATTGCCCTGGTCAGAGCAATTCAGTGCGTGCTATGCTGCAGGAAGCAAGTATGGTCTCCCTCTCCTTTTTCCTTTCCTTTCCTTACCTTAGTAATTTTCAGGCTCTTAAGGGAAAATGATTAAAAAACTCCACAACATCTGTGGATGGTGATCAGTGAAATTCTGTGCCCAGTGCTGTTTTAGTCATTAGCAATTTCAGCTTCCTCTTTCACAGAGAAACTGAACCAGGCTTTGTCTCTGGCAATCCTGAAGTCATGTTGAAACCAAAGAGCTCTGGATTTGCATCATCCCTTGTCTTTGGTGCTACCTTAGAAAGACCACCCCACAAGAAGCTGCCATTTTATCATAGCTCAGTGGCTCTGTCAAATCTAGATAGAGCTATAGACAGCTGAAGGAAAAGAAATTGCGCAAGTGATCTAAATATAACCCTACCACTACTGACAAGAAATGATGGGAAACAACATTTAAATACTTAAAAAAATTGTTTTGAGTTAATAACTATTTTAATACTTGCAAGCGATTCATGTCTTTAATAAGTTCATTTCAATTTTCCAATTTCACTGCTTCTTACTTGTCTTTCTTACCTGGTAGTTCCTATCACTTTCATATTCTATCAGTCCCCTTAGCCATGAGATGCTTTGTTCCCCTGTCCTCCTCCACAAAGGAATCTCTTCATCATCCCCTTCCTTTCTTAGATAAACACTTAATAATCCAGTCCCAGCTCCATACATGTGATAGAAAAATGTCAAGCACTGTTTTCCAGGTATTCCTCTTAGTAATCTTGACACAAGGTATGCTCTCTGTCCATAGACCATGTCTGATGCCTCTATATACATGTAGTATCCTTAAAAAGATATACAAGCAAATATTAGCAAAGTAAAATAGTCCGCATGTTCATTATGCTCAACATGTTCATTAAAAAAACTATGACTCAAACTCTTTTGATAGAGATTTTTAAGATGTAGACTGCAGCGTTTGTGAACTGCAATATTTGTGACAGTGTATTAACAGTGGACTGTAATAATAGTGGGTTTGAATTCATAAAACCAAGAGCTGATTCAGTCTTTCTAACAAGTTTATAATATGATTCAGGCCTTAGAACTGAAGACAAATTATTTTATTACACTGTAACATGAGCCGTAGGCTTTGGTGTTTAATTCAAGGAGCTTTAAAGCATAGTGAACAGCAAAGTCTTTACAATGGATTGCACTAGGCTTGGTACAAATCATCTTGGAAATTCTCCAACACACAGTATGAAATTATTTTTTCTTTATGGACCTACTCTGTAGATAATCTTCCTTTTCACCCTTTCTCTTGACTGCTGCTTACCATACCACCAAACTACAACCTGGCTTAGAGGGGATGTCTTCAGTAAGGACTTGTGCAGAAAATGGGCTTCTAAGTATCATGACGGACATCTCAAGTATCCACTGGCTGCTGTTGCTGCTCCCAGCTTTTTTTCTGTCTCACTCATCCTCGGGGAATCCCCTCTCCCTCTGAAGGCAATCTCACCCCCAGGACCTGTGGTGGCAGAAGGGTAGATCACACCACAAAAAGGGAGCAGTGGGACTACATGAAGAGTTGCAATGTCTGAGTTCACTGTCTGCTCTCAGAGTGTACATCTCAAAACACAAACAGCTGCCTCATGCAGCAGATGAGATGGAGATGCTCCTCAGTCTTCTGACACACGTCAGTTTACTCCAACAGGCAATAGCTGAATGATAGATTGCGGAGGTATAATGAATTTGCCTTGCGGTGATTAATGACTTGAACACTTAGAAACTTGGTTGTATCTGATGAAATATGTAGCAACAGAAAAGAATACAAAGCAAGAAAATACCATAGCTGCTCCTAAACCAGGAATGCACTCTGATAGCCATTGATTTATTGGAATTCAGAGACAGCTCTATGTACAACTGAGGGTACAATTTAGGCAATGGTTGGCACTGACACAGCTTTCTGTGCACTTTCTCATACTAATGGGGTCTCCATTTGCTCAAATACTTTAAATTACACTAGTGAGGTTGTGGAGTAGGTTTTCAAGACAAAGGGCCTGTGTGACCTCTTTTATTTGCCTTGTTTTCTTCTAAGTTTGAACCCGAAGGTGTTCATGCAGAAGAGATCCCAATCACTTGCATAACTTGCTGCGAAGAGATGCGTGAGATAAGGAATCAACATTGTCACAGGCGAGGCTTAAAAGGCTGTCAAAGTTCTAGAGTCAAGCTACCAGCTTCACATCTGAGACTACTTAATGATCTACATAAACCGAAAATAGGTGTGAAGACAGTTTCAGGAACTATTCACATAAGCTAGGAGTTAGGAAGGAGCTTTTTCTGCGGGCTCTGGGGAGCCATCCTGTTCTTTTATCTCCCAAAGGAAAAGGCTATTTTAGGACATGGCAACAGAACTATCCACGTGGTCTGCAGATATTTCAGATTAAACATCACATTTTCAAAACCATTCATGGGTCCCTACGAAATGTGTTTACTTCATTGGATTAACAGCTCTTCTGAATAGAATCGTAAAAACTTTATCATCAAGATTATCATTTCAAAGTATTTTTGATTAACTATCAACTTCTGTTCTGAAAGTTCAATGTGGAGCTTAACTCACCTACCCCAGTAGTGTGGTCTCCTTTTGGACCAGTGTAAGAAGTGGGAGTTGGACCCCTCCTCCTGTGCCAGCTCCCACGGCCTCTCTTCTTCTGGGTAAACACACACTCATCTTTTTCAAAAGTACACTCTCCAGGGCTGAGCAGAAATGAATCTGTAAGGAGAGAACATAGTTGAAAACTTCAAATATACTAGACCTATATATGCAGAAATTACACAAGCATTTACTCACCTGCAGAAATCAATTACATCTACCTAGCAATGCTTACAACAGTCACAAGCTTATAAAAGCTAGCTTCAAACTGATGTATGAAATGTAATTTCATTTTCTTCACAGCTTTGAGGTAATCTGTGCCCTATTCTAGCTCAGTAACATGTACAAAGATTCTTGAAAACGTTTCATACAGTTTATTACTCTTAATCCACATTAGTGGTTTGGACTAGATGATCTTAGAGGTCTTTTGGTTTTAATGATTGGAATCAATGATCTTAGAGGTCTTTCCTATCCTTAGCAATTCTATGATTCTATAACAGGCTCTACCAGTGTAATTTTCTTCACTATTGTGGCACCCTAAGCAGATTAATGAGCTCCAGAATGTACAATGTGCATATTTAATGAGTCTTGTCAAAGACTGGAGTTTCTGTGATCCAAAATCAAATGCTGTATTTAGCTCTTCTATATTCCCTTGGCAGCAGATTCTACTGCAGCACACAACAGGCCACAGAGCTGTAATTACTAGAGTATTGTCATTATTTCCATTCTATTAGATAATGCAAAAAGGGAGAAAGTTGATAACTCAGGTGCTTGCCAGGAAGCTTCTGTCAGATTTTCTGCTGTGGCCTGATTTTGTCGTTCAGAAGTAGACACTGAATTGCTTTCACTTTTTGAAAAGGAGGAAGCTTTGATATCTCTGCGGCATATTTCAGGCATTTGTTTTGCTGCCATCAGAGACAGCCGCAGTATGACTATACACCCAGTTACCAGTGCTGCACCTTTCGTTCCTTTTCCAATTACTTAGGAACTACAGAAAGGCAAAACAGACAACTGTTAGAAGTACTTTAGAAAAACGGCATCTTGTTTTACACATGTGGCTTCTCTCTGTTTTGTAATGGTTAGCTGCCTGAATGCATGAAGGCCAATCAAAAGAGGTCATTAAAGAGCTATTAGGACCATTGCAAAGACATGGCTTTATTCTGAAGAAGAATGGGATTATAGATTATTCCTGCCTCATGAGAATGGTTTCTAAATTAGGACACAATCGTTGTACTGTCAACTTCAAAAAGCCCCAGAAGGGGGAGTTTGGTGAGTTCAAAGAGGTTAGGCTGCTCATGTCAGAGGGTAAAGTCTTGCTGAAAAACAGTCAGTTCCTCCCACTACAGGAGACAGAGTTGGACTGGTCTTATCCGTCTTCAGTAGAGAACTGCAGCTCAAGTAAAGGACTGTGTCTTTGCCTTGCACAACTGTACTTCTGGACCAAAAAAGAAAAATGCTGTCTTTTGAAAATAGTGCTTTTGGGTCCAATCCTCGTTTCTCAAAACCCATTTTGAAAACTACTTTTCCCTCAGTTGGACTTTTTGTTTATTTTAAATTGGTCCCAAAAGGACCACTCACTTATATACAGCTTCACTGGAGTCAGCAAAGTTTATTAGCAGTTAACTGGTACCCCTGTGAACAAAAACTGGTCCCTGCTGTATGTATGCTACTTTGCAAAAACAGGATTTATGCAATACTTATTGGAAAAAAAGAAAATATAAGAAACCACAGTGGGATGAAGGCAGCTGTAGGATAGGCTTAGAAAATGAAAGTACGTGATAAACTCTTACTAAAAAGATACCAGCAGTTGGATGACAAATACACATGGTCTTACCAGCAGCCTGGCAGCTTCCCAGGCTCAATGATACATCATCCAGTGCTACAAGTCCACAGTCCCAAAAGCTTTTACACAAGCTCACAAAGACAACCTGCAATACGCAAAGGAATTTCCAGTTATCTAACAAAACCTGGCACTGTTAAGAGTCTGAAATTTTAGGGTTTTTTCCAAATGTACAAAAAATGTTGAAATCTACAGAACAGAAATAATGATCCACTTTGTCTTGGCACATACTAATACTGCCAATGACTGAAATTTAGGTTTCAGTAGAGATTAGATGTATGTTTTCAATCAACAGAAAGTATTTTCTCACTTTTATAGGCAAGTTATGTATCTCTGTATGTAATTTCCATTTTATTAGGAGCCTATTTTTTTGCATATGAGAAAACATGACTTACTGAGGTTGTTGTGATTTTTTCCTCCACAAAACCCAACAAATATCCACAGCTATCTTACCCTTAAAACCAAGAAGTTTATCCATGGAAAAATAAATTTTAAAGAGTAATGCAGACTGATAGGCAAGAAAGCCATGGCAAAAAGCAAAGAACAATAGAGAAGAAAGGAAACTACTGCATAAAATGAGATTATTCATAAATTATGCAAGGCCATGGAATCATAGAGCAGGGACTGGAAACGCTATGCAAAATACACAGTGTTCATCTGAGTTTGTGAATATTAATAAAAACATCCAAGATGTTTTATATGGCTACACATTAATTCTGCCATGAAAAATACAAGTCACTCATGAGATAACAAAATAAAATGTAAAGAAACTGTAAGACTCCAGTTGCCCTTCTCCCAAGGCTGACACACATCTGTTTGAATTACAGAAGACACATTAAGATTTATTTTGTGAAAATACTGCTGGTGGTTTTCTTGGCCTATCTACTCCAAACCATCTGTCTGACCATTGGGGTTATGACCATAATTTGGGAGGAGCTTTTCAAAACAATTCCTTTGTGATGAGGTCTGTGCTAGTGACTGGAGATGGAATAAGTGTCACTTCTAACACTTTAATATTCTGGCAGAACTGTGAACACCTCTGTTACATATTTGAGGTTAAATGCTGAGGGGGTTTCAGTGCCCCGAGCTGGAGGACCATGACTGTGGAATGATCAGCTCCCAGTAGATCCTGAAATTGTGCAGGATCTGCTGCTCCAGCTGGATCCCTACAGATTTATGCAGCCTCATGGGATTCATCACCACTGCTGTCTTAGCCTTAAGGTTTAACAGGACAAAAGGTGTTTCCTACTTTTAAGTTCATTCTCAGGAAACAGGTGTAATCTATTAAAAATGGTAGCATCTCCTGAAATAAAGTGTAAAATAAGATATTGATGTTGGATGGATGTCAATCACCAGAATTTTAATAAATGCTTTCTGATGAACACTTGTAATACACTAAAGACATATTATGGTCCTAAACCCACGAATCTTCAGACAACCACACATGTAAGGATGAGGTCAGTCCTCATTTGTGAAACATTTCCACACCATGGAATCGTTTTAAGTGATGCTTTCCTACTGACATCACTGGGAGCAGGATCAAGTTCTTTATTCTTAGATTGCAGTAATTTGTTCCATACAAGGTATGTAATTACACACTGGATACTGCAGAAGACATTCCATTTCAAAGGCACTGCAATGATAACTGTGGCCTCTCAAAGGCCATTGAACCATTAGTCTTTGTATAACCAAAGGACTGATCTGATTCAGTGACACTTGTAAACTTGTTCAGCTTTGCCATCTGTAGCTTAAGTTCCACTAATTCTCCACTTGACTTTTGTGGTGTTAAGTGACACACTGCCATGAGCAGACTTTGTAATTGCACAGGGATGGGGTGGAGGAACTTGCACTTGGGAACGGTGAGTTTCCAGTATTAGCTATAGCAAATGTACTGAAATTGCTTACAGTCCCCTCAGCTTATTTTGTGGTTATATGCTTGATCTAGTTTTAGGCAATGGACTAGAAGATTTTCATTCCCAGGTCACGTTTACTCACTCTTCTTTTGTTCTAAATATCCTTTTCTGTCATAAAGGGAAATATTTGACTATTTGAACTTTACCTCGCCAAAACTGTATCAATTTGGATTTACTCACCTGCTCATTTTCCCTGTGTCAGATCTCTGTACCCTTCCTACAGTCTCGATAGAAGTAATCTCATGATACATTGCATTTGTTCTTCTTTTGAATAAAATATTTGCTGGGTCAATTCTTCCAAAATTCTTCTCTTCTTGCAGAAGAGAATAGGGGATTCTTTTTGCTCAGCTTGCACTTTCTTCATAAAGCATGGCAGATGAACAACATACTAGTTGTTTCAAGCTAGGTAACAAATATTCCTGGACTTGCATGCTATCTTGGAGGCTAAACTAAAAACGTTATCCAGTGCAGGCAGTTGTTGCCTGTGTTACTGAAAAATAAAACATATTTCTCGTGTTTGTTTTTGTTCCAATAACAGGACACAGCTACGGCATCAGTTCCTTCCAAACTATTACACTAGTTTATAGAAGCTGGTCTGTTTATTTTGCAGTGCTTAATCAATGCTCCTGGCCTTCAACCTCGAAGTATCAATAATCAGTTCTTAGCAGGTATGGGCAATGCCAGATAAGAACAGCTGGCAGAGCAAGCTTCTGCCAAAACACCTTATTGGGTTGCGCTGCAGGCACTGGGTGAACTGGAAGGGATTTCTCCTTGGCACTCTGCATCTCTACAAGCAGATGTGAGTTAAAACATATGTACATGAAGTTAATCTGCTTTTGGAGAAGTGGTAGGACATACAGTAGGGTACCTCCAGCGTAAGGAAGAACTAATGGGGAGGCTTGTAAAAGGCAATTTGGAGGCAGATGGACTCAGGAGAAAAGGAGAGGTTCCTCTGGATCCCTATATTTTCTGTGTAATTTCTTTCTTCCTTGTTTATCCCAGGAAGTGTAGCTCTTGCTGAATTAGAGACCCAGACCAGCCAAACAAAAGAAAAACTGTGAAAACAGCCCAATCTGGTGAATTAAAAGCAAGCTATGCCTCTGCAGCAAAGTAGCTGATTCCACCTGATTCCATCCTAGTGAATATTCCTAGATTCAAACTACACAATGTACATCAGTGTAGACACAAAATCTGGTCTGTCACTTAGACACATTTAGGT
The DNA here is from genome assembly GCA_013399855.1 of Oxyruncus cristatus. NCBI lineage: Eukaryota > Metazoa > Chordata > Aves > Passeriformes > Cotingidae > Oxyruncus > Oxyruncus cristatus. The sequence goes on along the minus strand of VXAY01004420.1, from coordinate 343,340 downwards.
TTGATTTCTTAATGGAGAGGGGCAGTTATAGTGGAGTCTGAGGTGGGGTTTTATGAGAAGCTACTGTTTTAAGTTCCCACAGTGACACAAAACTCCGTATTATGAAATAAAAAATAATTCAAATACCAGAAACAAAAGTGTGACATGACACAAAGAAGCAGTCGAGATGTTTTCACAAGACAGGGAACCTGACTTTTCAGTTATGCAAGCAAACAGCTGTATAGCATGCAAGCCAGGGACCAACACTGACAGAGGGAATGAGAGAACCATTCTGACTGTCCCAGGGCTGTTCAATACATTGTAGACGAAATTACTTCCAACTAGCTTAATTAAACTAGCTTAAACATTCAGAAACTCATTTATCAAGGACACAAGTAAGCTATTAAGCCAAAATTAGAATGTCTTCAAGCTTCTGTCATTTGAAATAAATTGACTTAAAATGGCACTTCCCAGGTAAGTTCAATTTTTTGCCATGTAAATACAATGAGCTTCTGCAGGGGAAGAAGAATGGATTATGAAAGCTTCTGTATAAATAACTGGATAACATTGGTAACAAGCTTGTGACAGTTGAACCAATATTTTTTTGAAAATATTTCCTACCTAAAGGCAAGAACAAATAATGAAAGAGAAACATAAAGTCTGATAGAATAACCTAGCACCACAGACTGCTTATGCTATGTCTCTTCCCACTGAACTGCACTGCCTAGTAGAGCACACTGCCTACACACAAATGTATACAGGACACCTATATTCCCATCTGTCCTCCAGAACCTTCCTAGATTTCTACAAATCTACTGATAGGACTCTATCCTCATTTCAATGAAACAGTTTCCTTGGCTCTTTTTACAAGAGGGAAAGATTCTTGCCTTTAGACCACGGAGTCTTTTCAGAGGAGGTGGCACTACAGTATCATAATATTGAGTACCCAGAACAAAAACTGAGCAAAACAATAAAGTGTCAGTTAAGTATCACAGATACCAAAAAGCACTATGTAGTATTTCATGCAACATATTACCTTGCTTAGCTACTGTGAAGATGCAGGCCACTTAGGTATTGCTTCCTAACCTGAATAACTTTCTCAGTTTCCAGTATGTTGTTTACATAACAATATGTCAAGCACCACAGTCAGTGAGGTTGCACACTTTGCAATCACTATCCTACTATTTACCAACCCGACCGCTTTTATTTTAAACATACATTTCTGGTGACTGTTCTTCAAGAAGTTTCTTATTTTAGAGGTAAGAGAAGGAAGGACAGAAGGGCTATACTATAAAACCGCAGCTTATTCCAAACTCATTAGTGTGCACACCTTCTTGTGGGAAGACTGATCAAGGGTTTTGTCAGAACAGTACCAAAAAGCTCTTTTATTTGACACAAGTGAGGGTTTTTCAGAGGAGAGGGAGGAGGAGGAAGAGATAAGAACTTGGTGCCCGACTAGAGAAGTGTGTCGTTCATACTAGTGACTCAGTCACAGGGATCTAGAACTTCATCATATATCCAAGATTGCTTTAGTCATTTACCTATGACTTTGGTAGAGAAGCAGGAGACACAAATTTCTTATTAGCAAAGAGAAGTGCTAGAATAATTAAATAGTGAGCATCATCACAGTTATGATGTGAGAACAAAGGTCCAAAGACCCTCAGATCAAGTCCTAGAAAGGTGGCGGGGTAACAATAGATGTTTAGGGAAAATAGTACAAGAAACAAATGAGTCCTAAAGCTGTTATATTATGTCCAATCCCCAGAAAGCTGAAGGATTTCCAGAACTGGAGGTCTCAGCTAAACCACTTTGTTTACAATCACTGTGAGGTCTATTTTCCATGAATTTGTCTAATCCCTTTTGTTTGTTTTAAAACATGTATATATTGAAGTGCAACACTCAGTCACTTGATTTTGCTCTCTCACAACTGCAACTAAAATTAGTTATGGAGGATGAGTGAAAACAAAGAGATGAACTCAAAACAGAGTGAGAAAAAAACATCAAAGAGGGAGAAACACATACTGGGAGAATGAAAACCAAGAAATGCTGCCACAGCTACTCTGATGAAAGTAGAATGGACTGTTATGATGACGTTACCTTTCTGAGGATTTGATTTTGAAATCTGTGAGAGGTATTCAAGCACTACATCATTAGGTAACATTGCCAAAACTTGCATGAATGGATAAACAACACAAGATGTTTGCTTTTGAAAACTTGAGCTTCAGAACAGTGAACCAAATCTAGCAGAAACGAGCAGAACTGGTATAAGCAGACCCAGGAAAAATCAAACCTTCATTTTAATCCAGGCACTTGGACTTTGTTGTGAAGAAATACCTCCCGTGGTGGTGTATACCCACAAACACACACACACACCATGTTAAAATGCAGATCCTTGCTCCACATTGTGTGCAAGCTTCTCCAGGTTTCATTTAATATGGGAAATTTTGTTTCAATTAGCTCTTACATTTTCGTGCCATGTATTGGCCTGGAAGATCAGTTGCAGTACATTCTATCAAATCAAGAGAATCTACATATTTCAGACTTAGGTTTTTATGCTGCCCTTCAAGAGGCAACAAACCATGAACAGTTTAATTTATTTTAAAAAATGACAGAATTATTTTCCCATTTCTTCCTTCTCACATTTATTCCCTGGGCACAGTACAAAAAAAAATTGTATGTGTATAGGATCAGAGGTACTTACACCAACTGAAAGAGACAATGCCTGAAGTACAAATTGAGAAATCAGGACTTCAAATTTCCTGCCTTCTCACTAGCATTACATGGCATATGTATTTGTAGTATGTATTTACACATATATACATACATCCACACATACATATATATACAAACATTTACGACTTTCTTAGCTAGCTCATACCCGTAGTCTTTGCAACACTGTATTTTCAAAGTGTCATATTAAAGCCAGTTGGCCAGCTTCACGTTTCCTGCCCACAGAATTCAAGCCATCAACTTGTGCCAGACTGCAGTTAGCTAATTCAAAAAGAACTTGCAAAAACCATTACACAAACCAGGAGATGAAAACCTGAATCTTTTTATTGTCCCAATGCAAACAAACACGCTAACAAAATCAAAACATATCAGACAGATTTTATATTGTTTCCAAAGCTCTGCGAGTAGTACTCATAGTAGGGGAAAGATAAAGGACACGGATAATCAGGTATTTTAGTGGTACCTCTTTGTGGCTGAAAACCCATTATGACCTTCAGGACACTTGACTGCCAGTAAGGAACTGCCAGGAGACTGTTTACTGTTTCCACAGCCGCTGACCCAATCTACAAGTCACACCTGGTAACAGAGAAGCTGCTCAGCCAAACTACTGTGCATGCCTACAACTTAACATCGAAGTCTAGGCATGATACATCTCAGAAAACAATACCATAGGCACACTGGCCACCACATCTGTAAGAGGAAAGGTGGCAGCCCTATCTTATTTTGAGATGATATCTCTCCACTAGAAGACCGTTTTTCACTTGCTTATAACATTGCCAAGACGCAATTCTTTCAGCTCAGACTTTCCATGCTGGGTCCTTAATTCAGGCTTGCTTTGAAAGATTTAATTCAAAACAGTTCCATCATTTCCAAGAACAAGGCTAGGAAAAAAAGAGTTTATTTTGTCCCTATTAAAAAAAAAAAATCTGTGAAAAGCTTGAGCACTCCTAGGCTTTGGAGTGGGAGCAGGAAAGTATCATACTTTGGTCTTTGTGCAGAACTGTGCTTTCTGTCAAGTCATTGGTTTTTGAAAAACTAGAATTTGTAAGAACTGGGACAACCAGAGCAGAGTGGGACATGAACAAGATTAGAGGGGGAAAAATTGGACTGTCCAGAGTCAGGAGCCAGAAGTAAGATGAGAACTGGCATGGAGAGGGGTTGGAGTGGTTCATTGCCTATAGGGTGGGTTAGATAACATAAAGATGCCTCAGTGAGTAGGAAAGAGACACAAGGAAGGTTGGAGGAAGCGGGACAAGAGAGGTCAAGCTTCTCTTGTGTTTCTCAATGCTGTGTCTTCCTCCAGAGCCTGAAGTGTAATCCCCACTTTGCTGGTTCCCACCACTCCTTGCTGTCAGGCAAAAATGCTCTGATGCACCTCCACTGCTACCCTTCATTGAAATGAGTGTTTCTTACCAGATATTTTACTAGGTGCTAGGCAGACACATCTTCACAGATAACTAACCTAAGTGTTTATACAATGCCACCTAGAGCTCCTTCATTTCCTTCTGTTCGCGTGGAAAAGAAGAAACAAACAAAAAAAGCATGGAAAGAACTTTTAAAGTATTAAGGTTGAAAAATTGGGCACGAGGTTGCAAGGAAAAGCCAGAATCAAGTTCACTGTGCAACTTCATTCAAGCCTGCTTGCGAATATTACAAGCAGACGACCTGTAACTACATCAGGTTTTAACCCTTGCCTTATGGCAGGCAGACACACGCTCAAACTTTTGCAATACTTGCCTTTTTATGCTACCTTCTCATCTCTACCTACACTCAAACATATTTTGGTGTACTTTTCCATATTATCGCGTTTTAGAACTTCATCCATTTTCTTCCATGTACTATTTGTCTAAAGAAAAACTTCATAAACTGAACCCCCAGCCAAATATATAGTTATTTGGCTAAGGGGTGCCTGAACTGTGATAGACTGAATACATGCTGACTTCAGAGACTCTAAAGCCCAACACATCTCCCATGTGTGATATTTGAGGAATGCCTCCTCCACAGAAACATTTTGCAACTTGTTTCCATGGGAAAGAAGGGTTCCTTTCCGAAGGTCTGAAGCACTCACTGAAGGTCTTTGAGAACTGCCAGAGGCCAGCAAACCCTCCTGCTGCAGAGTGTAGCGTTTCTCCCCTCCTGCAGACCTTCAGGCTCAGAAGCAGCAAGGATATTCCCTTGACTTCTTTATTCTCCTCTGTGCTTTTCTCCCCATCAATTACTGAGTACGGACAGAATGTTAACTGCAGGCATGAAAACTGCAATTCATGAAAATATTTCCATTGCAGGTAAACTTCTTTACAACTGTTTTAGATATACTGATTTCTAGGAAAACATAAAAATTGTACTCCACAAATTCATATTGGAAAAGATTTTTCCATGTAAATGTCTGAAGCTAAAAAAAGCCTGCCACCTCCAATGGCTATAAACCATTTTTAACAGAATTGCTAAGATGTCATCATTACTCATGCAGTTTATTATGCTACTGAAGCTTTTCAGAAGCAACAAAGAAATACGTAAACTGTACATGGTAAAAGTAAATGGCTTGCCTTTTTAACCAATACTTTTCACAATTAAAAAGAAAAAAATAAAGGGAAAAATATGTTTCTGCAAATATCCTGCAATGACACTATGAGAAACTTACCTATCATGCGCTTGCTGTGCAGTAATTTTTTTGTTTTGTTCTTTAAAATAAAGAGAATTAGAAATTTGGTTATGTTTTATGCATAAAATACATAAAATACCATCAAATTTTTAAGGTATCAGGTATCTGAGAGAAAACACTAGCCAACAATTAGGACTGAAATTTTTGGAATAAATTTGCCTATCAATACAGTCAGGCAACTGGTTTTTGGTGAACTTTTTCTTTTAGAATGTGTTTATTTCAAAGGAAAAACACTTTGTTTTTTTTTTTCTCCACCAAGGAAATTTGAACTCAGTAACTACTGCCATTTCAAAAACTAATTTGTAGTGGACAAAATGCTGGAGATGTTTGTCTTTGATTTAGAAATGCCTGAGTTGCATGACAAGCTTTCATTCATATGTTCATCGTACTATCACATGGAAAAAAAGCTGGGTTTATCTAAATGTCAGCAGGTAGTGATCCATCTGGTCCTCCTTAAATGACTCACAGATAGTAAAAATGCATTACAGAATTCAGGATAACCACAGAAGTAGCGCTACAGAAATCTGTGTAAAAGTCAGTCTTTGTAAGAAGAGTGGAGATGAGGAATAACAAGGGCTTAAGGACTTACTCAGAAGGTGATGTCAAATACTGCGTTATTAACTTGCTGAGATAACATAATGACCTCTCCAACACAACACTGCAAATTCTTGAAATCCATTGCACTGAATTCTGGTTTCATATTCTAATAAAGCAGCTGAGTTTAGGGAAATAGGATCAGCTCCCTATTTTGACCAGAACTTACCAATGGGGACTTTTTAGATTAATTAAAATTTACAATTGAGTATGAAAATTATGTCACTCACATAGGAAAACAAGCAAACAAAAATGATGGAATGTGGAGTATGCTGAGAAATGAAGACAATACTGGCTCTTGTTAGAGCTCCTCTGGAGAAATCTCCAGCAACATTGTGACTACAGTTGAGGACATCAGGAAGCACTGCCCCATTCCCGGTACGAAGCACCTGTATCAGGGCTCCCAAGGGAGCCAGGCTGTGAAGAAATATTCTACTCCCCATGGTAGGAATACTATTTCACTTTGCAGGTATAGCTCACTTAGGATTAATCCCCAGATAACAAAGAGAAGAGAAGGCAAGGAAAATCCCCATCCAGGCTTTAGCAGATTTGAAGTGCTGGCTCTTACCTTGCAAGGCATAGGCTTTTTGAAGGAGACTTCAGCTTTAGTCCAAACTCCCTTTGGAGAATCCAAGACAGACCAGATTTTCTCTTGAACGACATGATTCTCCTCAAAGATATAAACTGCAAGAGTGCCACTCATTTTGAAAAACCCATATAAGGCATAATAAAAACTCAGACAAAACTGCAAGTTTCCTGGCAGGGTAGGACCATACAGACGTCCAATGTACCCAGGTTGTGATGTATACTTTGTGTTCGCCAACAGGTAATAACCTGAAAGACAGCACAGTTATTATTTCTAATATGCTATCAAAACCACTGATTTGCTATTAAAACAGGTTCTGTTATTGCATCAGACTTTGGCTACAAGAAACAGTTTCAACTGGCAAGAAACAGATTATCACACTCTGACAGGAAATAACAATTTTTTTAAAAAACATCCTGTCTACTTCTAGCTCAAATGGCACACGGCTAAGTTACCAGAAATAAGCCCTTTTCAAATTTACCCTGAAAAATTCCCTGTCCTGCTGGCCTCACTGGAGAACTGGCTGTTTCAAGGGTACCACTGCAAGATCAAAGAATGGAAGGTAAGGCACAAGGTCTATTATTCCCCGCACCAAGTATAAAGAGGTGAGACTTTAGCACATGTAATTAATAACCATAAATATTCTGCATGAATAGGTGTCTGAGTTTCAAAACTTGTTAGTAGTCCTTTCATTATGTGGCTTCAATACACAATATTTCAGTTTTCCCTTAGCAATGCCAACTATCCTAAGCCCGGAAGAGCCCACCTTTCCACTACAGTAAAAACAATGTATTAAGGTATTATTATATTTACTTGCATATTTTTGTAGAATCATCCCTCCAAAGTGACTGTGCAGCAGTATAGTGAAGATACTCTGATTTACGACCCTACATGACTATTCAATAGGTGACCTTCCCACTTCACACGTGGGGAATCACAGCCAGAGTTCCAGACAGGACCGAGTTGTATACACTGATTTTTAATGACAGAGTTGCAGTGAGGCAAACTAACCATTGTGCCAGTGACATTGCTTAACAGAGTGAACAGTGATACAATGGGTTAACCTTTATATAACCTTTTATATACCCTTTATATATGTTTTACTCTTCTAAAGAAAAGCAGTTTTGATTTACCAAATCCAGTAGTGTGATCTCCTGCTCTATAAACATTGCGCTTCACTTTCACTCTGCTCCATCCTGGGCCATCTTTCTGATCTTGGTAAAAATTACACAGATCTTCCTCAAAATTGCAGCCTGCATTGGCAGGATCGAAAGGAGTTCCTGAAAGATAGATGTATATGTTCTGTTAGGAAGAGCACAGTGTAATAAGCATAGGTATTTGAAGCAGAATGATGCCAAAGCATGCTTTGGTTCACCTTTCTTTGCTTTACAGAAGATAAGCATGTGCAAAGATGTTACACATATATAGTACAAAGACAAAATGAAATCAAACTATCAATTTTCTATTGCAAATTGGTCTTATATTCTTATATTTTTTCTGGAGCCAAGAGGAAACCTCCTTCGCAGCCCCTTTAAAATAGAAATGAGCTAAAGATATTAAGAGAAGATTCCTCTTTCAGGACATAATGCACAAAGACATTCAGATCATTTGTTTTCATCCTGCTCCTTAACTCAAAAGATACTAGGACAAAGTGAGTGTGAGCGTGTGCCTGTGTGTGCATGGATATCATATTTTCATTTTAGTTTCCAAAGGGATAACTTTTTGACATTAACACTCAATATTTTTTTAAATAGCAGTTTTTCAAAATCCTTTTGTAATCATGTATAATGTGTGTGCAAATGCACGCTGTAAGTATGTAAGTAAAACACTTTTTAATTCATGTACCATGTGATGGCTACTGACCTCTGGAGTTTGCCTCACATATTTTAGCACTTTAGCAGTGAGGAAGGCTGAACAATTTATAGCAAAGTTGATTAAAAGCAAAGACAAGTCCCCCAGCCCTGCAGATGCCTCCCTCTTGACCTGCAATATGGAATTCATGGGTCAGGATTTGGTTTAGTCTGAAAAAAAGTCCCCTTGGTGAATGGGTGCTTGTAAGAAAAGCGTTTCTACTTTAAAAGCTCCATCAGTCTCTTATACCAGATGCTGGGGGAAGGCGAAGCACAATCCAAAGCCATCATGCAAATTTTGGCTACATCAGGACTCCAGACCCAGGACACTGTGCACATAACTCTGCAGCAGCACATGTGACCCTTCTTCATGGGCACTATGAGAGATTTCCAGCAGGGGCAGGGAGACAGGCAGTCAGCTTCAGCAGAAGCAAAATTTTGGCTTTGGAGTGATGTCTGGGGTCTTTTCAGCCTCAGATAGGCCAAATCTGTGCACTGCGTGTCTTACTCTGCCTGCAGCCATGGCCTCCCATCTCTGCTTTCCTAGTTAAAGAAAATGTAGCTGTAGCACTACAGCATTAAACCTATATTCTGATTCATTCTTTGCTGAGCAAGTTTAATACTCTGGTACCTTTTGAACAAAACTTCCAGAAGAAATAAGGAAAAAAAGTCATGCTGTTATATACACTGCTATGGCTGAACACAAGATCTCTTGTTTTTTACACTCTCTACTCGGAAGAATTAAGGATGAAAATACAAGATAAGTCTGAAGATCAAACAGTATGTGTTGTACTCCAGCAAGACATAAAACAAATTATTTGCATTCATTTCTCTAACAGAAAAGAAACCCAACAACAAAACCAACCTTCAAAATCAGAGTTAGTAGCTGAACGTATCATATTCAGAATAGATTATAAACCATTCAGATTAAATATGAACTTCAACAACTGGGGCAGAAAATGCTATAAAATTTATCCCATACTTCCACAAATATAAGCTGTCTGAAAACTACAACAGAAAACACAGATGAGCACACAGCTCCAATCCCTGGAATACTACAAATATAACATGGGATTTTTGTTGCAAAACAAAGCAAAACTGAAAGACACATTGAGGAGATAATGAAACAAACAGATTTACTCAGCCAGGAGTTGTGTGCATTACTAATATATCTGGAATCTACCTCCTTCAGGAGTGATACTTCAGCAATGGAGGCAGAGCTAGCAGATACTCCAAGCAAATAAAAAAGGGCAAAAAACCCATCTTTTTCCTTGATCACTTCAAAGCATTAGCCAAAAAATTCAAACTTATGACCAAAGGAATAGGTGGGAAACCACTAATCTACTTTTGACTAGTGTTAAGTGCTCCAGTAAAACCCCAGCAATCAGTACATAGCTACTTAAGAGGCTGAATTCACAAATGACAAAATCCTTTGCACCAACTATGACAGCAAAGGTCACATGGATTCAGCTGATGTCTGCTGCTGTGAAAACCTAATAAAAACCTGACAGCCACACCACTGTCTGAGATGAGTAATACATCCTGGAAGAGTGAAGACGGGAAGGCAAGGCTCAGGTTTTTGCTCTGAAGAACACCTCAGGGCATATGGAATGAAGAGAAATGCCTACACTGGCATTAATGAAAAGCCCAGGACATTTTCTTCCTTATACCATTACACCTGGTAAGTCTGCCTTCTCTTTCTGTGACAGGCCTGAAAGTGGTAATTTCTCAAAACCTGGAGTGATGCAAATACAGCATTCAGTCTGGCACTCCAGTTGCAAAACCCTGAGGCAAGGTCTTTGGAAAGGAAGCATTAGGGACTAGTTTATGGATCAAATGAATGGCACCAGTGTAATCTGCTTTTATGTCACCAGAAGGAAAAGGAGCCCACTTGGACTAGTCAGTTGAGAATGTAGCACCAAATACTGCAAACACTGACAGTTCAGAGGGGCAAAGCAAAGTGGGAAAACAAGGATGGTAAATAGCAATAAGAGCTCATCATACCTGTCTGATTGCTGCAGTAAACTGGAGAGAAAGAAATGTCATCAAGGGCAACGTAACCCCCCTTGGCACTGTTGAAAGCAACTTCAAATACTACCTAGAAATCATAATAAGTTGTTATTCATCTGTCATATACTCAGCAATAATTTTGGTACACATCTTTGAAATAAAGAATTCTGATTGGATGTCCCAGACAGACTCCACCACTGTAAGTGTTAGGACAAATTAAATTTTATCACTCATTAGGGATATAAATCAGAGTCTGACCTTGACACTTGATCTTTGTCCACTTAGGGTCAAGGGAAAAAACAAAGGAAACACAGCTCTTCTGCTGCTTTATGAGGCATCAGTTTTAAAGATGCAGTAAGGCTTCTGACAAAGACAGAATTCACAATCTTCAGTCTGTACTGACTAGAACTCCAAAGCTGCCCAATTATTACTGTATCTAAAATCTACCTGGATCAAGAGCTAAAAACCCCTTATGTTCATTACTCTGCTGTTAAAATATTACGTTTTACTGTTTTCTGTAAACATCCTCAGACACTGAAATCTGCAACTTGGCACCGGCTGGCAGGGAAGCTTTCCTTTACAAAATTTATTTAAGAATCAGAAAAGCTATTGCTGTGTTTTGTTTACCATAAAGATCAAACAATATTTGTACTTAGTCATTCCCAAAGGACATAATTTCCTCAAGTAAGTGGAGGATAGTCTATAACTCTTGAGGAAGTGTCTTAAAATTTCTCTTAAGTATCAAAGGTCTGAGTCACAGAAAAACTTTGAGAAGACGCCTGAATCCCAAGGCAACCCCAGGGACAAAACAAGGATATGAGGACAAATGCTTTCAGAGTAAGATCCTGTTCAGTGAAAGCAATGCCTGTGATGTCTTGCCTACAGATGGGAGCCAAACTAGGAGAGCTGTGAAAGAACCCTGAGCAATCTCCTTTAGCCAGATGAAGCAAAAAGGAAGACCTTCTTGAAGCAACTGAAGACATTATATACAAGGTTTAATCTTATTTCTATAAAATGATCTTTAAAATAATTACTGTGTTGGATTACATAAAAATTCCTTGAGCAGATTAAAGGCCCATCTAGCCCAGTAGCCTTTTTCCAACAGAGAGCATCTACAGAGAGAACTGAAGACAATGCCAGGCTTTCAGTTTTTCTTCCCTCACATTACATTCCTGATGGATTCTTTCTTTCCCACTAATTTTTCTAATTAGTTTTTAACTGATCCAAATAATGGCATCCATAGCATGTTGTGGAAGTGAGTTCTACAGATATGTCATATAGAAAAAATACTCAGTTTAAAACTGTTACCTGGTAATTAAGAATTTGGAACAGCAGTGTAAACTGTGAGAAAAATGGCACAGTTATATTTTCTGGTTTATTTATGACTTTTAAGAACCTCTACCATATTCGACTTCAAACTTTTTTTAAGGGTTGAAAACTGCTATTTCATTAATGTAACTTCTCCATACTTACGATTATCTGCATCTCTCCCTCTTGTACTTCTAAGATATTCTTTTTTAATTGAGAGTGCTCAAGTTACATACCCTACTTATCACAAGGGTACCCTGTGCATTCATCTAGAGGTATAACTGTCTCTGCTTTGCTGTTTATTCCAGTATAGACAGTTTCCAACATTCTGGATGGTTTTCTGAATGCCACTAAGAAATAAGAGAGTATTTCACAAAATAACCACAGTAATGCCAAGCTCTAAGTGATCATTAATTAATTTCCATTGATAGTGCTAGGACTGTTTTTGTCCTCTTCCTTTGTACTTGTTGAATCAGTAATTCACTTACCATTCAATATTAAGAGGCTTTATCAGGGCTACTCTCCTTTCCCTTGAAGTCTGACAGTTGAAATGGATGACTTGATCATGGATGTTTTAGAGTATAAAAGGGCTACGTAACATCTCATGAAAATTAGTTCTACCCATCATAATTTCTGAAAATCTGCAGATTTTCAGAATATGGTGAATTAGCAAATAACTTAGGTGGAATTACAGCAAGTAGACAGAATTTATGTGTAATCATAGTTTTACAAGTATATATATAGGGAGAGAGTATTTATGTATGTGTGTATATATATATAAAAATTACATATATACATATAAAATACACATGCTAACTACATGTATGTATATAATATATATATACTGTTCATTTCAATCTTCTAAGTTTGGGGTATTTCTTAGTATAACACTAGGGAATGAAGAATTCAATTTCTTCCTGATATTCTTGAAAGTCATTATAATAACCACCAAGAACTATCTTTTACCTCTAAGGACTACTGTACTATTAGGACCCAAGTTTGGACTCTATCTCATGAATTGCAGGGTCATATTGAAGTAGTGAATAGACCTCACATATATTTTAAAAACTTTTCTTCTTCAGGCATTATTTTATGATACTCAGCATCCTCAAAAATGGATCATGGAGTCACAGAAATATGGGACTGAGAGAACATTGATATTATTCAGTCACAACTAAAAAAACTCACATGAGTGGGACTCTACAACCTCCCAAGGTATTCTAATCAAGCACTACAACAGCTGACCTCAAAATCAAGCACAAGTATGGAAAGTGATCCCTCCTTGACCCTTACATGCAAAGGCAAAGAAAACCACAGATCACCAGCATCTTTGTAACCATCTTTCAGATACTGGATGGTCATTGCCATGTTCCTGGCTTAGCCTGAGTTGGCACTCATATCTGAGGCAACCTGGAAGTCACAACTGGCCTGTACAGGCAGGATTGCTTTACCTCCATGGGGTATGGTGCATTGAAGTCAACTTCTGCTAGTGCCCAGTCTGTACTCAGAGCAGTGTCTGTTTTCCAGATCTCTTCATAAAAGCCACTCATGTCTCTCAAGTAAACAGTAAAAACAATGCTGCTCTCCTGCTTAAGTTGATAATAAAAAGATAAGCATCCGGACATTGGGGCCGTTGTCTTTGGTGAGATTAGCTGGGCCACTTCCTGAAAATCTTTGACGTAAACAGAATCCACGTACATGTAGTGACCTATGAGTAGGAAAGAAACTTGGTATAAGTCACTTGGTATAAGTCACAGTATCTCACAGTATCAGGATATGAACTGGGGCTAAACATATGGCTTAGACTATGGCCTGGACAACAATGGTTGATTCCTAGTAAATTTTAGTAATTCCTCCTATGTACAAGCCAAAGTTGCTTGGTTAAGGTACCACTGGCAAAATACTCAGTCTCAGCTCTTTCTTAAATATTTGTTATTATAAATATTTATATTTATATTTGAAAAGTAGTAACTCTAAATTTTGGGAGCCATTAATATATGAAAAAATGTGTAACAATTGTGTAAATTGTCTGCCTCTCAACACCTCAGTACAGTATTTAGTCTTTTTTTCAAGTGCAACCTTTACTGAGGCAACCGCAGTAAATGATCAAGATTATAAGCCATGTCTTTTCTCACATTTTACACAGCAGTTCATTTAATATATCAAACTAATTGGCAAATAATCTCTAATCTGCACATTTCACTGCTTGTATAATTCTGCTTGGTCTTTCTAGGATTTGATTTATACATGGTTTATCTTTCCTGCATAGACTGGAGGTTCTTTGTAAAATCCTTAAAGAAGACGTTTGCGAAACGTTAATAAACAGAAAAGTGCATTACACATGAGTAGACTCCCTCCTCCTCAACAGCCAATATGATCTGCAGAATTTTCAAAGGGTACAGCTTCTAAGACTTTGATTTTGAAAGAGCAATCTCAATTTAAACAGGCCACATCCATGTTCACAAACATGCTCTGCATCTCTACTTTTTCTTCTTCTACACTCCCAGAAACACAGCACCAAACAGTGTATGATGAAACAAAAAATGGTTCTTCACAAGTAGAAAGCTCAGAGGAGAATGAAGTGTCAAACTGGTAGGGTACCTGTAGATGTCACTTCTCACTTCACTCCAGTGAAAAGAGGGGAAAGGGCTTGCTTGGCTGTGAGTCTCCTCTAGCTTGCCCACTGCCAGGGGAGCGGTGACCTAAGTGATATTTGCCTGAGAAGTTCTCAGCTTCGCTTTTGCTCTACAGTTTTAGCACATTTCATAGCTTAGCTATTATCTCCCTGGCTGATGCACCTCCACAGCCCAATTCTTGCAAAAAGAAGGCTCTTTCTTGACTTTAGGCTTCCTGTGGCCTTCTCAGTCAATGTTTAGCAATGAGGGTCTGGTGTGAAATAGAAATGCTGTGTCTACAAGAAAACATCCCTCCCAGTTGGTAGCATTTCCTGTCACAGTACACATTTAATAGGTTGACCCACTGGCTGCTGTTGAAGTTGTGGTGAGTAAAATTTCCATCAAAATTTTACCAGCATTTAGGTGCTGTGGGGTGATGCAGGGACGGAGTTACACACTCTGTACTCAACTCACACAGTTGTGAAATAAATAAAAAGGCACAGCGGCATGAGTTAAGGAAAGAGAAGCAACCCTGCTTTTCGTGATGCCATTCCTGTCACAAGCATCACGCTGTCTGAGACACACAGTGTGCTGCAGCAGCCAGGTGTCCTGACCATCACCTGCCGTAGTACTTCGTGCGAAGGGGAAGTTATCCCCCAACCCTTCTCCATGGCTATGTAAGAAGCCCTCCTCTCAGCGATGTGTCCAGGACAAGAATTTCACACAGGGCAAGTGCCAATATTCCCCTAAGTCTTTACCACATTCTGCCTCTGAGGGGCTGTACTAACAGCACCACATTTGACTGAAAGAAACAAAACTCCTAAACTGTGCAATTTAACCAGAGAGTTTCCAAGCATGTTTCAATCCCCAAGTTTTCCTACTCAACTTTCTCAATAGCCATGTGTAGTGGGTTTCTGTGGCTGGGTTTTGGTAGCAGGGGCTACAGGGGTGGCTTCTGCTAGAAGCTGCTAGAAGCTTCCCCTGTCCCATGGAGCCAATGCCAGCCGGCTCCAGGACGGACTTCCTGCCTCTGGCCAAGGCCAAGCCAATCATGACTAATAATAACGCCTCTGTGATAACATATTTAAGAACAGAAGGTTGTGGCACAGAAAGAATTCCAGCCAGGGAAGAGCAGAGTGAGAACACGGGAACAACAATGCAGACACCAAGGTCAGTGCAGAAGGAGGGGCAGGAGGTGCTCCAGGCGCAGGAGCTGAGGCCCTGCAGCCCGTGGTGCAGACCATGGTGGAGCAGCTCTGCCCCTGCAGCCCATGGGGGACCATCGGGGTGCACAGACCCACCTGCAGCCCCTGGAGGAGCCCAGGCTGGAGCAGGTGGATGCATGAAGGAGGCTGTGACCCCATCGGAGGCCTAAGGTAGAGTAAGATCCTGCCAGGAACTGCAGCCTGTGCAGAGGGAAACCCACACTGGAGCAGGTTTTTCCCGGGTAGGACTTGTGGCCCCTGAGGGGGACCCACCTCGGTACAGCTCATTCATGAAGGACTGCACCCCATGGAGGAGTGACCCATGGGACAGCAGCTTGGGAAGAGCTGCTGCCTGAGGGATGGACTCACGCAGGAGAGGTCCCTGAAGGACTGTCTCCCGTGGGAGGGACCCCATGGGAGCAGGGGAAGGACTCCGGTCCCTAAGCAGTGGCAGAAACAACTGACCACAACCCCCATTCCCTGTCCCCCTGCCCCGCTGTGGGGGAGGGCGGAGAACATGGAAGGAGAGGTGGGTAGAAGCTGTTTTTAAGATTGTTCTATTTCTGACTCTTTGGCTCTTATCCTGTTAGTAATAAATTTAAGTAATATCCCCACTCTGTGTCTGTTTTGCCCATGAAGGTAATCAGTAAGTGACCTCTCCCACCTTTTATCTCAACTCATGAATCCTTAGCTGCTTTTTTTTTTCTCTCTCTTCTGTCCAGTTGCAGATGGGAGAATGAGAGAGTGGCTTTAGTGGGTACCTGGCATCCAGCCAGGGTCAACCCACTAAACCATGGGAAAGAAAACCCTGCCAGATGTACAAAAATCTAAAACTTAGTGTGGCCCATACTTTTAAAATACACAGAAGGGTGAATTTTCCCCCTCTTCATTCAAAATTTTACTCTTACTTTGAGTACTTTTGAATCGTAGCAAGGAGCATAACAACCTTATTATAAAGCTTATATGAAATTTTGTGTGAATGCCTGCATATTCCCCCAGTTTTTTCTAATCCCTTTTTTATCTCCTGAATCATTCTTAACACCCCATCCCCTGCAATGCCGGGAGAAAAGAAAGAACTCACGTAATAATAACTCACAGAATGAGAGTCATACGTGAATCACAGACTCATATTTTTCCACTATATTTTTGCTCTAGATTTGTTGCTTACCCAGTGCACTGTTAAGTGTGTGGTCCTTGGGCAGGATAGACTGAGAATTGCGAATGTTCCCTCCACCAACAAACCAGTTGACATTGGGATTCCAGCGGTTCACGAAACCACAGAGATGATTTTCTTCAAAGTCACATTCTGCAATTGCAGGCACCATCAGCTGAGCGCACACATTTTCATTACAGAAATGGCAAGAGAAAATTGCTAAGCACTGGCCTCATTTCACATATGGTAGTGCAGATAATGCCTATATTTATAAAACCGGACACAGCACTTATGAGCTCATAATAAACAGAAGCAAACTTAGCCCCCATTTTTGATCATTTTTTGATAAAATTTCCATTTCCATCCTCTTTGGAACAATCTGTTTTTCCATTATTTGTCAACATAGGACTGCTGTAATTTAGAACCAAATAAAGCAGATTTAAAATGTACCACTTCATAGTATTAAATGCTTAGAGCAGAACTTTCACTTGTAAATCAGAGTTAGCTAGAAACAACACAGGATTAGTATTTCATAACAGTAATGCAACTGCTTTGTTGAGTTGCAGAGACTTTGGCTCTCTTTGTTGAGAGCCAAAGAATTGTGACAATTTTTTGGACTCCGCCAGAGCTCCCCAGAAATTCAAAGGTCTCCCAGCTTCCTAGACACTGAAATTTTTGAACTTCATTAGAAGTTTTTGGCAAATGTCATGAGGAAATAGCAGTAAGCATAAAGATCAACAGAATTTTGGCTCTGCAGCCTGCAAGATACCACTGTAATGAAGCACAAGCAGGCAGAGAGCAGATATAATATTGCAACTGTTATGTCTAGAATTTGCAGCAGTGCAAAATTTTTTACAAAAATAACACTTGTTCCTGCTTGGATAATAAATAACTTTGGAATTAATTATTTTATGTGATATGTCTATGCATATCACAGAGACAAGTGAAAAACCCCCCCACTTATTAGTGTGTGTAACCTTGGCTTAAAAATCATCTATATTGAATATGGCAGCCAATAAGGAAAAAGCCATTGTCTTTTCTCTAAACCCAGACCTTTAATCCAGCTTTACAACTGCTAACAATGCTTTTTTTTTTTTTATGTAGAGAATGTAGAGGTTGAGCAGAGAGTACTTACCCATACAATATCCAGGAGTTATTTTGATTTCAAAAATTGCTATACTGGCAGATTTATCTTGTCCCATTTCACCTTCCAGTACAAGCTGTAAAATATAAACCAAGCTGTAAATTTTAGGGTTTCATTAACCTGCATATTTAAACAGGATAAACAGGAGAATGAATTAAATACATGTGGTGGGCTCGTCATCCTTATAGTCAGGAGAGGTGCTTTTGCTGAAAGAGCTTGGCAGAATGCGTTAAAGACAGAGCCAATGCTCTTCCTTAAGCACAGAAGACACACAGAAGGACAATGAGATTAGGCAAAAAATTCCCACACTTCATTTAAGAGTAATGAATTCCATATTCCTCAGCTGTAGTTACACAAGATGCTTTTATGAGTGATGCGATGTGATGATTTTTGGGTAGAAATACTCTCCTGTCAGCAACTGACTCTTTCCCGAAAGGCACAGAGGGCAGGAATGAGTGAGTGCAGCTGCAGGTCCAGGACTGAGGAGGTCCCATATCTGCTACATGGGACGAGCAGCTCCACAGGGATGCCAGGAGGTGAGGCATCCTCGATACAGGGCTCAGCCAGCCGTGCATACCTGGGAGCTGCTCCACACCTTTGCTGGTCAGAACACAGCCTCATGCCAGCTCTGCTTGTCAGTGCTGAGGACAGAGTGGTCAACTGACTGATGTGCAGCCAGCCGTAGAGATGAAAGCGAAGAACAGGGCTTAAAACAGTTTTAATATGTCAAAAAAGAAGTCTGTACACCCCAACATATGCACCAGAAAGTCTGTGGCATCTTCTAAAATTGGGCTTACCTTATACTTCTTTGTGCTGTTCATTAAATCTAAGCTAGCTATGAGCCAGCTGTCTGAGGGCTCCTTGGCTGACCACAGCAAACGATCAAAACTTTCTCCTTCCTGCCTCAGGTACAGGTTAAGCCTGGTGGGATCAGGTGAAGTCTCTAAAGTCGTTGCTAACTGATAAATCAGTCTGACACAGCTCCACTCCTCGGAGTACAGATCCGGGCTGTACAGCACTGCTTTCTCACCCTCATAAGATGTATCCACAGAAATGTAATGTCCTGAGAACAGACACACATCAGAATAATAAATGTCAGAAGCTTTGCTTTTGCATCCCTGGCAAAAGGACTTATTTAGAAAGGAATGGCAATTCTGGGGCTAGGTCAGGAGACTGAGACTGCCACTCATCTGGTAAGTTATTTAACCTCTTGATATCCTACTGTATTCACACAAACATGACTTCCTATGTCTCAGAGCAGTTTTAATTACAGTTTTTGAACTACTGGAAATCTTGAGAGGAAGATGTTGTTTCAGCATAATGCAGATTATTAAGTAAGTATCACCCTCCAGAACTGATAGCTGTTGATAGATAATTTACACATGCAGAAATATTTTGCAGGAATATTTAGTTGTTTTATGGATCAAACAAGACATTGCAGCTAAAAACTTCCAAAGAACTTTTGGTTTCAAAGAATAAAACTAGAAAGACATTTTTATGCAGTAAAATTACTGTGTACAAGTTCACTGATTGAAGAAAGTGCTAAAGGTAAAGCAACGTTTAAATGTATCAGCAGTCCCAATCAGGTTATTTCAAACTTACTCTCTGGACAAGGGCCTAAAATACAACCTTTTCTACAAAAAAAAAAA
>VXAY01004420.1:296369-323819 GCA_013399855.1 Oxyruncus cristatus | reverse complement strand
AAAAGAAATCACAGAACAACAGAATTGTCTGATTTGGAAAGGACAAGGATCATCGAGTCCAACTCCAAGCTAAAAATGCACAAGGAGGCCAAAAAGTAAAAAAGAAACAACATGTAGAAAAAGGAGGCAACAGTAAATAAATTAAAGGAAAACAGAAGCCTGGTCCTGGAGGCCTTACTAAGACACCAAAACCAAGATTAGAAGAGTAAAATGGAATACAGAAGTCACAGAAACCTGAAATGCATTGCCAGTAACAAGTGAAACAGAAAGAGGAAGAAAATTTTAAAATAAAAATAAATTAAAAATCCCAAACACCACAAAACAAAAAACCAAAACAAGATAGGACACCCATGTCTGAGACACTGTCCCATACACAATCAGGAAAATGATCCTTCTCACCTAGTGTCAATGTGTATTAGACAAATCCCATTTCTAATACTAATTCTCAACAGCTGAGCTTGCAAGCATGAGCCATAAGTGCTGTCAGGGAATGTGTCAAGTCAACCCTTCACACAGCAGCACATCCCACTTATCCTTTTTAGAATGCCCAGGGAATATATTTCTTCTTCTTTAATCTCATCTTACTTGACCATGGAGCTTGTCTCAGTTTCTACATGTATGCAAATACTTGTGTAACTTGGAAACTTCAGCAGTTGCTCTGATGTTAAATGTCTTTAAGGCACACCCTGCCCTCCCAAATCCTGCCTCAACCCTCCAAGCCCAAGCCACCCTGAGGCTGCTTCCCAGGGGCTCCCCTGTTGCCTTTTCAAAAGTACTCTCTTCGATGGGAAAAAAAATCATCCGCATGAACAATCACCACCCCCTCAAGGCAAAGAGCAGGTACACATCTGCTCTATGAGGTTCCCAAAGTCCTCTCCCACACTCTCCTGGGAGGATGCCAGGAGCAGACAGCCACTCTGGCAACACCTGATTCTTTGGCCAGTGCATGTTACAGCATCTCCCTGCATCTGCACTCTCCCTCACCTGCAGACACAGTGCACAGCAACATATTTGTATTGTACATTTTGTTTGACACATGTAAGACAAATGATTGCCAGGAGGTAGCTGCAGCCCTAACCAGTATAAGGGGCCATGCAAACAGAGGAATGTGCAATTTGTTTCCCTTTTTAGGGAATGGAATTTCTTTTTGCCTCTTATAATTTCTCTTTATATCTACTCTCTGGTTTTAGTCTGTTGGGGAAAGATACAAAATCATTGGTTAAGTACAACTTGTTACTGCAGCAGCATTTGAAAGAAAAATAAACACAAGAATACTTAAAAATAGGTCCCTAATGTCCATGCCAAATAATCTGCCACTACATAAATGTGAGTCCATAAAAAATCCACTTGCATGGAGATATCCAGTTAGTTCACAAGAGTTAGCACTAATAGCATTTATTTGCTGGCATGTGCCAGCCCAAGGTATGCACGTTTTTTCACAGGAAGATAGAGGAAATTCACCAAGGCTCCATCAAAAGCTGAATGCTGCTTGTACATTTTTTTAAGGTGATCTAAGTGGCAATACCCTGTTCAGATGAAGAATTTACATTTTTTGACTAGTCTGAATTTGGATCGTTTTACTTACAAAGAAACCTACAATTCAGAATCTATGCCTGGCAATTTCAGTTTAGATTTAAGCCCTATTTTTGTCTGCACTTCAAGAGAAACCCCATAGGAAACAGATCTTTCTTATAATAGTAAACTTTTTCTTTTTTTTTTTTTTTCCAGAATAAATTAGTGTTGATACAGGAAAATACATTCACATGAAGACCTCAAATTACCAGCTATGAAGCTTAAATGGTTCCCTGGCTTTAAGACTTAATTATAAGTAGACTAAGTTTCTTTTACAAAAATAGTGGTTTAAAAGAAAACCTCTTAAAATTTCCAGTACTGATGATTATGTTACTGTAAACTCGACTCTGTGTTCTCTGTGTGCTACACACTTGCTCTCACTTTGTCTGATTCCCCACAGACATGAGAACAAAGAATTCTCTCTTTAAGTGGGGTGCTCTCACCCCCAACCTAACTACTTTAGCATCTTTTGAAAGTTTAAGTGTGTAATTGGCTCCACTGAAATCAATGTGAGCACTGATGGAGAGCTTCATGGCTAAGTTTAAATGCTTTGCTAATCAGGATCAGGGAGCCTGGCACTTGGCAGTACCAAGCACAGAAAATGCTAACATTAAACTTTTTCTGAATGAATGCTGGCATTGACCAAATGGCCTTTACCCTAAACTGTTTTTCAATAATAGCAACGACGTGCCATAGCTGCAGAAAGGAAGGTCTCACAATGCAGACCCCATGGACTGACACAGAGCAATTATGCGAGCAAATCAGTGCCAAGAGAGGGTTCCTTGGAGTAAAGAAGCAGACAACTTTCCACACTTGTGGAGTAACAGAAGGTTATTTACCAGTCTATGAAAAATTTGATGAATGCACAGTGCTGTAGCCTGAGATGTCATTAAAAATATAATATGCAGCTCCATTTTGCAGCATGCCACAGTCCTCTTGAAAATCCCCACAGCACTTAATTTAGAGCAGTCATTCAGGAGTTATCAAGAGAGCACTACTCTTCAAAAGCACAGGAGAGAAAATTAGAGGTAGTCACAAAACACCAGGAAAAACCTGATGACACAGAAACACGAGCATGCAATTTCTGGCAATTACTTGCTCAGGGGGTAGATGCAGCTCTAAGCAGTGTAAGGAGCTGTGCAAATACAGGAAGGCTGTACTTTCTTTTCCATTTTGTGATTCCCATGATTTTTGGAATGTCATGGAGAGTGGCTTGGCAACAACATCAACTAATTCCCTCAGGACTCTGGGATGCATCTCATCACATATGCTCAGATTTCTCACATGGTCACAAAGTTGATTCTCTTTAGAGTGGGAGAGGCCTGGCTCCCCGAGCCCCATTTTACAGTCTATCCACTTGAGAGGTGTAGGAAAAGACGTTGCCAGTGAAGGTTGAGACAAAAAATTGTTGAGTACCTCAGCCTACCCGTCCTTGTTACCAGTTTGCCAGCCTTGCTTGTCGAGGGGGTAAACACTTTCTTTGACCTTCCTTTTCTGGCTGACACTCCTATAGAAGCCCTTCTTATTATTCTTTGTGACCCTTCTCAAGTTCAGCTGCAGCTTTCCCTCTACCTTCCTCATCCCATCCTTAAACAACTGTTGGGTTGCATCCCAATACTCTTCTCAGGACACCTGTCCCTGCTTCCACTGCCTGTGGATTTCTTTCTTGTCCATCAGTTTGATCAGCAGGTCCTGACTCAGCCTGGTCTCTTCCTTGCCTGGTCTTTTGCTTCTGGAGAACTCTAGTTCTTGTGCACTACAGAAAGCATCTTTAAAGATCTGCCAGATCTCTTCTGCTCTCTTGTCCCTCAGAGCAGCTCACAAAGGGGTCCTATTGACTAACTCCTTGACAACCTGAAAGTTTGCTTTCCTAAAATTCATGGTTCTGACTTACTCTTCTCCTGGCCCATACCCCTCAGCACTGTGAAATTCACCAGTGTACAATCACTGCAGCCCAGGCTGCCTCCAGTCTTGATGGCCCTGATCACTTGTGTTGGTGACCAGCAGGTCTAGTATCACACCCCCTCTGATGGCACTAAAAATTGGCCTAAAAAATTACCCTCAATGTACTCCAGGAATCTACTGGATTGCCTACAGCTCACCGAACTACTTTCCCAGCAGATGCCAGCGTGCTTGAAGTCCCCCAGCAGGACCAGACCCTGCAAGTGTGATGCCTCCTGCGCCTGGAGCAAGAAGCCTTTGTCAATAGGCTGCCCTTGATCAAGTGACCTGTAGTAAATACCACCCATGAGGCTCCCTTTACTGTGTTGGTTTCCCTTACCCACAAGCTTTAAACCTGCTCACGGCTATTCTCCAGAAACAGCTCTTCACACTCAATCCACCTCTTGATGTAGAGGGCAAGCCCTTCGCCTCTCCTTCCTCCCCTGTCCCTTCTGAACAGCCTGTAGCCACCAACAGCCTCATTTCAGTCATGGGATTTGTCCCACCAAGTTTCAGTAAGGGCTTCCAACCCCTCCTGTTTGTTGCCCACACTTTGTGCATTGGTGTAAAGGCATTTCAGCTGTGCATCAGCCATATTGCCTTCTTAGAGAAACACCCCTTAATTTCATTGAGATACATCACTAGGGTTTCCCTGTTGGCTTCTAGTACCTCAGGAGCCCCTGCTTGTCTCCGTAAGATTTCAACTGTGCTCCAGTGTGGCTATAACACCACAGGTCCATTGGCTGAGGGCCCTTGCCTGCACCCTGTCCCTCTAACCTTGGCATGTCATTCCACAGCTTGACAACAGCAAGCCTGATATTGTCCCCTTTCCCTGTCATGTCTAGTTTAAAGCTCTATCAATGAGCCCCCTAGCTCCTGAGCAAAGACAAACTTCTGCACAGATGACAAAAGCCAGGGACTACCTAGCTTTTATTGCTAACAGCTAGCGGTTCCCTGGTGAAGGCAAACACCTACTGCCAGGAGTAAAGATAGCAGAAGTGTCTCAAGCAGCAACTTGACTGTCTTCTGCTTGACAGCTGAATCAAGCTTACAGGACCAAGCATGTGTTCGTTTTACATTCTTCCATGTCCAAGCAAAATATTGAGACCAGGAAAGATTAGGACATTGTGTTTCAAACCTATCCCTCCTCAATGCAACTATGCACTGCAGCGGTAAGACTCACAAAACGAGACCCCTAAAATCCTTCTGTATGCATGTCTGTCAACTTGCTGCTCTAATAAGTAGTACTGTACAGAATCTCTCTCAATTACAGTTGATGATACATTAACTTCATGAGTCATTCACCTAAATTTTCCAAAAATACACATAAAATATATTTTCATTTACTTACTACATGGGCATTAATAGATCAGTCAGCAGTGACTATATCAACGGCTTAGGATAAGGACCACTGAGACCAGATACATCAGTTTTTCCAAAAATCTTCATGGAAATCAGAAACTACTCTGGCTGCTTTCTCTGTAAATAACACAAACAAGACAAAATTCCATATGCTGGGTAATAAACTCAACCAAACTGCATTGAGAAAAAAAATGGAAACTACCCCCCCGCCACCCCACTGGGATAAATAAAATTACCGGTTAGCTTTTCAATGATATATTTCCTCTGTAAAAATTTGGAAGGACAACCACAGACATGTTCTGGCCCTTCGTGGGGCTTATGTCTGACACAGCTGTTCGCTTGGTTCAGCCACAGTACAGTTTTACAAGAAAAACTGAATATAAGCAGCGAGCTCCAAGAGAAATAGTATTAAGGAAATAAGAAGTAGAAAAAATTTAGGAATTTACATTTCATTAGGTACTAATTTACACAGAAAATCTGAAACAAATGTTTTACATTTGTAAGTCCTGTTTTCATTTTCTCTGTATTTCCCTACAGAAACAGGAAAGAATATTACCAGGGTTCCTTAGGACAAAAGTTGATCAACTGATGTCTTCTATGCCAATAAAAAAAAATTTAAAAAAAATTAAAAAGGTAGCAAAGCAGTTCATATTTACAACCTATTAAGCCTTCTTACATTTCCAGAAAAAGTTAGTTAAAAATATTAACAATAGAGCCAGAGACACAAAATTTTGCAAATGAAGTTTGCACATGGAAGCCATCCCTGGCTACAGATGAGTTTAGATGAAGGTTCAGACTTTGAGTTAACAACAAAGAAATTCTATCAGGTACTTCATGTGGGATTTTGGGTAAACCTAGAAGGCTTGTGGCACCAGAACAGGAAAGCTTCACACTCAACACACCACTTTTCAATAGAAAGCAAACTTTTCAACAAAAGTCAACATTTTTGCTGACAATTTGTCTTCAAAAATAGAACTACATAAATCAAAGTTAAATATATCCTATCTATGTAAAGTTAAGGTTTTCTGCAGAAAACTCTTCCTCTAATCAGGAACAGTCACCGTGCATTTTGGTGAGGCTTTTTGCAGGTAACAGGAAGAGTCGGAGGATGAGGTGGGGTTTTCCCTAATTTTTTCGGCAGTGTCTTGGGAAAGTGATGAATTGTATGAGCAAGTGACTTTTCAATTGGAGGGGAAGGCTTTGCCCTAGAACTTCATGAAGAAAGTAAAAGAAACCTCCATACTGATCAAACACAAATGCCTGCACAAATATTTCAGCTGAACCCAGAATATTGTGCTGGGATTAGCAAATCAGCCTAAACTGCAACTATAGTAATGATTTTTTATGAGAAGTCAGACAAACGCAGTTTGAAACGTTTTAATACCTTTCAATCTACAAGTAGAGAGTTGTTGGAGCTGGAGGTCTTTGCAGCAAGTTTCAGCCCATGCAGCCCTAAAAGCTAGGCAGTGTTGAGCTACAGGGAACTGAGCCCTCACCCTAGGTCCCCATGCCTATTGCTGTGGAGCAGCTCTGACAGTGTGTCAGTGCCAATTCCCAGCTGGCTGCAGGCTTCCCCTTGCTGCCTGGTCTGCCCACAACAGCGCAGATCCCTCTGGGCAGCCTCAGTCACAACGTCACCAAACATCAAGAGCCACCAAGACCTCCAGTGTGATTGAGGTCTCTCGCAAGCAGCAGTGCATCTCAGACAGCTGGAGAAAGCATCACCTCTTGTTACCTCTGCCTGACCCCAGAAAAGAGGTCTGCCCACCACCTGGGTCCCTGTGGGGTCTGCCCTACACTCCCCTCCTCAGCCTGATCCTGCAGACAGGGAAGTGCATCAGCAGTGATCCACTTTTGCGAGAACTGGTGTTTAATCCCTTCCCTTTGGTCCCCAGGAGACTTGCAGCAGCAGCTTCTCCAGTGGACAGATGGACGTACACACAACACACATAGGGCTGAGTGGAAAAGCCTGGCCCACATTAATGAACATAGAGGCTCAGTCCCAAAACGTTCAGGGTGGTGCCATGATTAAAGGTACTTGACGCTGCAGGGCATAACTGGTGTTCTCATTACCACCGAGCCACAGATGACTTTATCTGTAGTAAGCTGTTAGATTAACACCAGAACTACATGATACACTCTTTCTGTTCTTAGGCCTCCCTGTCTCCTCCATGGTTAAAAGCAGCTCTGCGAAAACAGCTGAGGGACAGAGAAGCATGAGATGGGCGGTCCGTGTTTATTGTCTGCAGTGACTAACATGCACTGCTACTGTCAAGGCTTTTCCTCCTCTTGTGTGTCTGCAAGGGCACTTCAAGTACAAAGCTGTCACCTCTTTGCAGGAAAAGTCTGTGGTCCCACCTGACCACTGCTGGCTGCCCAAGGCCCCCTCACTGTCTAGGCAAGGAGGGAACCTGAGTACCCCACCAAATCTGTCCCTGTGATAGTCATCTTCTTCAGGTAGTCAATGGGATTTCCAGGTAACTCACAAAGCTGAGTAAAATACCTACTAAAAACAAAAGCATTTTGTAGAAAAGGACATCATGGGGTGATGAACACAAGACAGGTCACCCAGGCCCCCCATCTTCCTCTGGCTGAATGAACAAACATGACAACAGGAGTCCCTCCAGCAGTTTTCTCTCCAGTTCACCTTGCTTTACAAACTGAGTCTCCATACATGACTGAGATTAGTCATCTGACCTTTTTTTTTGCCAAATCCACCAGACTTGGCCAGAGAGTTCCTGTTTGCCAGCCCTGAGGGATAAATCTTTCAAGGCTCCTTTCTCGGAGGATGGCTTTATGGATTAACTACCAACTCCACCTCCTGCCCTGTCCTTTGCTTCCCCAGAAAGCTCAGAAATACAGCTGTTAGCAAGCCTGTCAAAAACCATAAAAGTAATACAATTAGCCCTGAAACACTCCGTGACTGCAGCATCTGGTTGCAGCTACTACCAGTCTGGAAAAGCCTTCCAGCCTCCATCCATCAGTGTGCCTGTGAACAGCTGGCGAGGGCCCAGCCTGAGCTGCTGTTTTCTGCTTCTGATTTAGAGTTGCTCCACTGCACAGGCGACGCTTCCTCTCCTTGCTCTCCTTCAAGTCCCAAGGCCCTTACATCATGCACTAATTACACCAGATCTCCTGTTTGTTCCGAGCACATGTGGGTTTGTTTCCTTGCACAATGACCTCATTCATTTTTATACACTTCTCAAATTTTGTTTCTGTTTGTTCCAGCCAACCCATCAGTCCCAGCAATCTGCTGTTCACACCACTCAGTTCTCCTTTTCATGCTGTTCATTACATAATTTTGGCAACTTTTTATCTGCTAACACAAAGCCTGCCAGGTTCTGCTCTGGTATCTCTGATTTTCTTTCAAACAGCTCTTTCAAAAAGCCATCTCCATGACCTCTGTTAGCTGGTATATTTGAGCAGAACATAGGTAATATTTGGAGACACGTGATTCTCTGCTGTGAATTTCTGAACGGGAAATAAAATTGAGAAGAACTTTTTCTTTATTCTTTATCATCCTAAATCAGTTTCCATTGACCCCAATGTACAGGGAATATTAAAAATAAAAAACAGATAAAGTAGAAATCATCAGGTATCTTCTTGTTCTCAGTGCTCATCTCTTTCATTACTACCTCTATCTCTGTTTCTAAATCATGTTTCCACCATGATCAATCACACAGGGGAAGGCACTGTGACAGCTCTTTCAGCACAGCTGCTTGCCCCGGCAGAATGCATCATAACGCTGCCTTCCTTCAGCAAAAGAATAGAAATTTCACAACTATGGTATTCCCTCGCATTATGTTGTCTATTTACTTCGCTCACCACATCCACCCACGTGATGTGGTGGAGAATGCCTGTAACTCTGCTTTGTGTTATGTGCTGAACACATCTCAGTTTGGCCAAGGCAAACCTGCCCATTGTAGTCCACACAGCTTTGGTGGCACTTCTTTGAAGAAAAATCTACCAGATCTGCAACCTGCAGCAAACTGTTGGCCAGCACCCCACAGGGGAGCCAACACAAGGAATTTAGCAAGCCAGACCATGAAACAAGGGACTCTTGTGTTTTAAAAGGGGGCATTTCTGGGGCCATGCTTCTCCTCAGACTAAGAGTTTGAGAAAGAGAAGAAAGAGATGCTCCAACCCAATCAACCCTGATTTAGCTGCTGCATTTCTGGACGTTCAGCAACGTCCTTGGTGTGCTCCAAAGGAGTTAAACTAAAAGCCTGTGGTTCTCACCATCTAAGGCAAGTTCTGAAGCAAACCTGGACTCAGTCAGGGAAGCAGGAATACTCTGGTCACAGCAAGCAGCAGCCTTGGGAGGGAGAGGACAAGCAAGCTTTGGAGCTCAGGTGAGCAGGGAACAACAGTCATCATGACTTGACTTAGGTGCATGAGGGAATAGGGTCACAGCATTCATGGGGGGTCTTGGGCCAGGCTTTCTCTTGAGAAAAGAAAAAAACCTCAACTGGTGGCCTTCTGGAGTGCATCTGCAAACTACAGGGATGGACTATGTGAAAGATTATAAAAGCAAAACATCTCTGTTACATGGATCTGCTCTATTGGCATCTGCCAAATCACTTGGCCTTACTGCATTACCCTGAAAAACACTCATCTGCCTAAACAGTCTGTCTCTCCCAGCTACATCAGATCAACTAAAATGTAACCTTTGCCCACAAGCCTTATCCCTCTGAGGAAGTTATAAATGTGCTTGGCTTGTGGAAATTACACGTATTCTGATACTTAGCTGGGCTGCAGGTCCTACAAAGTTGGAAAGAAAAAACCAGAAATATTTATTTGGTTTCACTGACTCCAGAAATTGAGTTCATTTTCCTGCTTTCCATAAGCTTGGTGGTTTTACACTCTTTTTATACCAGAATCATTAGGACGACTGGTAGGCTCTTGGTGGGCTGATCAAGGATCTCGTATCACAAAATACGAACAGAACTGCAAATAGACAAGGCACATATACGAGCTGAAATAGCTGGCTACAGAAAGAGCTTACAAGTGAGCTAATCAGATCCTCACAGGTGCTGGCAGTAACCTGGTCAAAGGTCACCTGAGGGAACTAGCCTAACCGCACCATCAATTTCCAAGCACTGCTGGAGGTCACTGTGTTGTAACACGTTTATCTCTGGCTGCTGTTGGGGCAGCCTCTTGGCTCCTGCTCTATTTACTCAGTGGCCACTCTCGAGTAACCCACCCCAAGCAAGAAAGCAGCTGCAGTGACTCATCTGCTGCCCCAAAAGGTTCATTCTGGACTGGGAATATGCAATGGTGAAGATTCAGCACCCACAACCACAAAACCTGCAGCCAAGGAACATACTCTTGATGTTGAACACTACAACTGTAAGGACCACGGCAGGTATTTCCTGGAGTTCTACACAACATCCATCAATTAACCACTTCAAAGACTAGCTTTGGTTTATTAGGGATGCTTCTAGGCTTTCAGTCCTGTACGTCATTCCTGCCTGGCAGGAGGCTGGTAGCAACTGAGGAAGTTTGCCAGGTGTACAGACAGACTGAGCTAAAGCCCACAGTATTGAAGAATGGAGTTTTTTGAAGGTTTATCAAAATAGCCCCAGTTTATGTAACTATAATCTCTAGAACATCTCACATACATCTTAAGGGAATGGAAAGTAGTTGTACAATTAAACCTGAAATCCATCTTTGTTATTTGAGATTTAAGTATAACCAGTTGTACCATCACATTTATTAGATATTGATTACCCTGCATCCAGAGATGCTTGCCAACAGATTTTTGATTCAAGTTTAATGCATCCAACATCCTACCTCTTCCCTTTGAGCAGAAAGTACACTTCAAATTATACATATCCACAATCTATGGTAGAGTATATCCTTTGCAAGCTGAGCACAGGGACTCTGGTCATAACCCTAATCCTACAAGGCAGCTACTTTCAACAAACATGATTTCTGACCAAGTACCCTTAAATGGAAATTGTTAAAAATGGCAAAATTAAAAAGGAAGTTAATTTCACAGTCCAGGAAGTGAGAAATTCAACGTACCAAGGCTACTCTGAGCTTTGTTGTTCTTTTTTCTTCAATCATTACTTTCTATTAGCTGAGTAGCTAATTTAAAAAATATGAAATGCTACAAATCAAAAGGAAGGAATGAAAGCTTGATTTTTTTTTCTTTTTTTTTTTTTTGACTTGCAACTTGCACATATTTATTAATCTCAGAATGACTTTTCAGTTTTTACAGGGATGACAGTAAATTGCACAGCAATGGTCTGAACATCTACAAGATTCACAAAGTATTTCACAGGATGCTGTGGGCATCTTTGGGGAGGGGCTGATGCCCTAGAGCTCCCTCCCCTGTGCCTCAATAGTCTCTATTACCACTGGAAGGAGATTCAATCGTGGAGCTTCTGCCTCGAGCAAGATATATGAACTACCCAGAATTAGTGAAGATCATTTGGTATAAAAAGCGAAAGACACCTCCTTCAGCATACTCCAATCTTAGGGAACAGAACGAGATGGATACCAATCAACGCCATGAATGTTTAGGCATGTGGGAGATTCGGGAAGCAGTATTTTGGTTTGTACAAGGTATCTAATTGCTGATTACAAGCAACAAGAATTTTGATACATCTTAGCTTCTCTAGGCTTTGTGTTTTAACTAACATCAGCAATCAAATTCTCCTTTGTAACTGAGTCCAAGTCAGTGAACAACCTAATACATCTGGATTCCTTTACGGCCATTGATGTCACCCAGAACAGGCACAGCTCTGCCAGCTGTCTGGCCAAGGCCACTCCTCACATCTGTCACATCCCGGTGGCCTCTCTGCTTCCCCTCGCTAGGCAATGGTAACAAATGAATTCCTTCAGGCATCCCCTTCAAACACTCCCCAGCTGCCCAGAGACACTTGTCATCACAGGTGCTAAGACTTTATTCTTAACACAAGTCCCAAATATTTCTCTTTTTTTGTTTCCAGATTACATTTGAAGTGAAAAGGTAATGAGAATTTTGGTGAATTTTAGCACTTATTTCAATATAATTTCAGTGAGTATCAAGTATTATCCTTGGGCAATTGCTCAAAAAGTAATTTAGCATACCCCACTTGAACTGTAAGACACATTTATCAAGACTGGAATAGAACCTCAGATATAAATGAGTCACTGAAAAAATCTACCAATCTGGCCCTGACAGTTCATGAGACTGTTTTCTTCAGGATGTCCTAAGTGACTACTGTTTCATGTTCAAAGTAAGCAAAAACTTGTCAGAACTTTCCAAAGTAATAGAGTTTATGGCCTCTCATTAAATTTTTTCAGACTATTATTATTTTTTCCCCTGAAGGATTACTAAAGCTACCAAGTCTTATTCTACTTACTTCATATCCTAAATATCCTAGAGTGATCACACAGACATTAATGAAGTTTAGGTAAATCCATAAAACACCATTTGAATTAACTTACCCTAGTACACTAGGGCTGCCAAACCTCACCAGGCACTTAACACTGCCGCCAGGGAGTGGTTGCCTTACAAATGTGTCTCCCAGTTTATTGCTTACAGTGTAGTCAAGGGATCCAAAAGGGCACGCGCAGATCTAACTTTCATCATCCCAACTGGCTGTTAGTACTCAAGAGTGGTCACAGAAGGATGCTTAAGTATGAATTAAATGTAAAACAAGCACACTGCAATAATACTCCCTGTTCCCTTCCAGTTCCTGTTGCCATTTTCCAGTGTATAGGACTGCCTGTGCTGTTTGTGATATGGACTGTATCAATACATGAGCCCAACTAAGCAGCATGTGCCTCGCATGTATTCAAAATAAAAAGAAACTATGCAGAAAATAAACTCCGCAGAAATAACTTTGCTCTATCTGCCAAGCTTTGTGTGGTCTTTCTAAAAACAGTCCTTAGTACAGTTTTTCTGAGAATGCCTTTAGTGTTGCATTTGCCATAAAGTATAGCTCAGAATTGAGAGAAGGCAAGCGCTGGAATGCTTGAAAGTGTTACCAAAGTTCACATAGCATCAACATACACATTCAGCACCAGTCCCAACACATTTTCTGTGTGTTTACAGCTTCCACAGGAACAGTAAATAGTGAACTCTCTGCTGAAAAAGTATTTTCTGCAAACGTGCATCCCTTGGGAAGAAATTGGTGCCAGGAGCTTGTGCTGAGCACATGTGAGGACTCCCATTTGCTGCTCTCCACACTTGACAGTGCCAGCACAAGTCACTGGCAATGACTCATCACTTTTTTTCTAGTGATAACTCAAGAAATAGATTTTCAAGTCTGCTTCAGCAGCTGATCCCACCAGTTTTGCCTGTTACCCTTGGGAGTCAGAAATTTTGTCTGCTTGCAGAGAAAGCTTATTGTCTACCGAAGAAATCTGAAGTTGTGCTCATCCCAGATGTATCAATGGACATCTTTGGGAACACAGAGACAATTAGATCCTTATTAAATGTTAATGAGTGATTATACTAGCTCCAGAACTGTTATTTTGGGTTCAAATTTAACACATATGCTGCTCAGCTCCTAGAAGTGAAGGTGTAGGACTGTCTTTTCCCGCCTCTGTTGCAAGCTACAAACTCAAATAGCATCAACAACTGCCTCACAACTCACACACAAGAGACAGTCGCCATACAATATCAGTGCAGCTTTCTGACATGGTCCGCAGCCTCTCCCTCTGATGTGGAGCAGGAGAAAGACCCACTTCCAGAGCACACAGAGGGTGAAACTCACAGAGCTGCTGCTCCTCCACACCTCAGAAGCTGAGAGTAAACTAGGCCACAGGAGAAGATGCCTGCCAAGTTTTATCTCGGAACACAAGTGGAATATTTATGACCATTGGGAACTTGGAAAAAAAAAGACAACTTTTCAATGCATGATAATGAAATAACCCGAAGTACCGAGCCAACATTTCTATAACTGCAGTGCTCCTACGGAGAAAAGAAAGTACAAGGCTCACATAGCAGTCTTCAAAAGCCTGGTCTCTAATGCTACCAAGAAGCTGATCCAAGCTGACTTAGTATACAACAATGACTTAAGGAAAAAAAATCTTCAGATTCAGAATTTAGGAAAATGTAATGTCACAAGCAGACTGCCATTAAAAAAAGAACTTTTACTGAGGTAGAATCAATAAAATACATCATGCAAATAGGCAACTAAATTTTCTGTAAATTTTTAGAAGCGAAAAGCCACAACGATTTAGAAAGCAAAGGATACAGCATGCAATACAAAAAAAGCAATCAAGCACAAATATTGATATAGTTGATTATTTCCTTGCCTTTAAAACTGCTCTATTTTATTTTCTTTTCCACAGAAGATGGTTTTTTGGTTTGGGATTTTTTTCTTCCATGTTGGCTTTTTAAAAATCTGCTTTAAAAAAGAAATCAAAGTCTTCTATATCTTCTAGTTTTTGCAAATAAAGGAATTGCTTCTTTGTCATGTTTCCAACCCTTGATGCAAAGTGTCGGAGTATTAACAGTCAGGAAAGACCTCAATAAATGCCCATGGTTGTCCTAGCCATCCTCTGTGGCGGAAAATGTCTCTGTTTCCCAGCTGTTCTCTGACCTGTGAACCAATCTGTTTCAGGAGAATATAGACTGATTCCAGCAGGGGAGGCATACAACAAATTTTAAACCTGCTTTTCTTCTCTACATCTCCGTGTCACATGAACGGCAGTCAGAGAAAATGAAACCCATGGAGCTTTACTGGAAACAGATTTAACTTGGTAGCTCACCTCTGATGAAATATTTATTGAGAGAATAAACCTGTAATTACTTCTTTTTATCTCCCTCTGTAAGTGTGGCACCCTTAAGGGGAAGGGAGCACGCAAAACTCATAGATGCTCGTGGTAAAAAGGAATGACAGAAGTCAGAGGGTCTGCAAAAGCTTACAAAGTTTTATTAGTAAATCACACACTTGGCAAGGAAATTCATATGTTAGTCCCTAACCTCCTATATAAGCACACAACAGTGGGTTTTGGATAAAGGGGTAAGGTGAAGAGGCAGAGGGAGAGAGATATGAATTAAAGAGGAAGAGAGAGAAAGAGAGAGGAGGAAAGAAAAACATGTCACCAGTCCTGGCTCCAGTGCTGATCCAGCTGATGGGGTGTCAAAGGTCCTGGAAGTGCACCCGCAGCAGAGCATAGCGGAGTTACCTTTTTATAGGTAATTTTTCCCTGCCCTGCAGGTAAGTTTGTCACTTTCTATGCAAATCAGTTTCCATGTGCAGTCTGTTCTTCTAGGCCTTTCTGGAAATGGGTTGGAGGACTTTGGGCATCTTTGGTGGTCTTGATCCCCCCACTACAGTCCATGCCTGCTTCTTGATCTCGTTCCTGTGCCTGCACTCTACTGTGTTGTGCTTGTCTCCACAAGCCAGAACAAGGATGTTTGTCCCAGAAAAGTGCTGCCTTACCTCTGTATCACCCCATTCTCCAGCCCCATCTTGCTCTTTATCACATTGCTGGCAATCCTTGGCTATTATTAGCAACAATTCTTGTTTGGCTCCACAGCTATCCAACTATCAGTGTTTGAGACATACATATTAGCCCCTTATCTCCTAGGCTTCTACAGGAAAAAATTCAGTAGTATATGAGGGCTTAAATTCTGCAACAAATATAAAAGTGGAAAGAAAATGATATCAAGAAGTTTGTCTAATCATGGCCTGTGAGATTGCATGGCAGACATGCACATTCCCTACTGACTAATTTTAGTGCTTAAAACTGACAAAGATATGCCTCACCAGGCACTCACCTGCAGAACACAGTGCACAGGCTTGCTCATGCTGGTGTGGCCTGCACCAGTGCCTCCGGACCAGCTCGTTACCTTCTTTACTCATTTGCTCATTACATATCTCTCTCCAAAAGACCTTCTTCTGTTAGGCTAGAGCAACATGTACTATGCTGCTAAGAGGACACTTCAGTCTGCCACCCTTCTCTCTCAGGGGATTGACTGCAGTACAGTACAGGTCATACACACACTGTACAAAATAGGATGGCACAATCACTGAATTAGAAAAGGTACCACTCATGAGAGTGGTCCAGCTCATGCATGTGTCCAGCAGGCAACAATTCAATTTTCCAGCAAGTTTCAAAGATAAAGCATTTTCTTCTCTTTTCACAGAGTTGTCTGAACATTTTCAGAATGTGAACTTCGACTGAGATTTCTTACTGCTTTGGGCTTCAGCTGGAACTCTTCTTGTCTCTCCCTCGCTCTCTCTTCCTCTCCCTCTCTCTCCCTCTCTCTCTCTCTCTCTCTCTCTCTCTCTAACCCCCTCACTCTCACTCTCTCCCTCTCTAATTGAACAGAAACACCAAAGATGATGGATTCCATATGCAATGCTGCAGTAAGTGGTTAGTTTATCTGTCTTAAAAACAGTGGACTAACCTGCAGGTTGGCTAAGGTGTAGTATTGAAACTCCCTTCTAGATACATAACTAACAGAAAACACAAAATGGTCTATCAAAAAGAAACAGCACAAACGTTTCCATAAGCAACTATGGAAAGGTTAACTAACAGAAAAATATCTAGCTGACCCAGCACACGAAAAGATTATCAGAGTCCCCTGTTAGTGAGGTGTGATTGATCATGTAACTCTATTTTTGGCTTCAACACCCACCAGCTGTGAAGTCTACTCGAAATTCTTATTAAAACAAAAACTGATTACAGCTCCCTGCTTTTTTAGCTACATGCAGTAGTCCAAACTACACATACCACTCATCTTATTTCCATATAAGACAACCTGACTGTGCAAAGTTCTCTCTTCTTTTTCAAACAAACTACAGTTACTGCCCTAATAACTCTCCAGTTTGACACTTAGTTTAAAATAACCACTGGAAATGGCTATATTTAGAGAACAATATGGTATTGGTATAAAGTCTCTCATGCTTCCACTCAAGCACACAAGAATATCCTTGGCCAGGAAAGAAAGCCCTCTGCAAAACATCTTTTAAGAATTAAAATGCAAACCAATGACTGCATAGGAACCAGTAAAGATTCATTTGTTTGAACACTCCTGCTTGTTAGTGAACCTCAACTAATCTTCTAAAAAGCACAGCTTAGGTTAGCATTGCCTAGCTATATGGATGCACTTTTAAAATGTTACAGGTCACCCTTCTTGAAATTCCATAAGGAACATCTTAAAATGAAGCATTCATCTAGCTGCATGTAGGTTTTCGAGGATACATATGAAGATGTTAATGACTGGTTGCTGACGGTAAGTACGGTGAAGCTCAATATGCAACTGCAGCTGCAGATACTAAGTAAACCAGTATATTGACATGGACTAGAAAACAGACTTTATTCTGCACACAGACAGATTCTATCACTGTTTGTGCCCAGGATATTACCAAGTCTCTAAGACATATCTATACAGAAAGAAATTACCAAGTAAATCCAGTTTTATTAAATAAAATTATTGTTGCTATATTTCGTACACTTTTAAAATTCAGGTACCGGGATACTTGCATTTACAGTTTGCATTTGCATGTGTACTCTAGCACTCAAGGTAGTTTTTACTTCCCTTTATAGGAACTTGGAAATTTACATAAGCACAAGTCAGTTTATGCTACGAAAAACCATAAACCATTGATCTTCTAATTACTGGAAAGGTCCCAGATTTTTTCACAGCTATGGGAGTAAACTGCTGCTATAGCTTAAAGCCAGAGCAGCATGAAAGCTCTTAATTTTCTTGCTGTCTGTATTGAGTAAATTTTCTGAACAGAACTGCTAAGGATGACACCAAATTTTTGGGCACTATACTGAAAAATTTTTTACTGTAGAGGTAAAATGTAAAAACAACGGCATTATTCCAGGTCTGCTACAGATTTTCA
Organism: Oxyruncus cristatus; assembly: GCA_013399855.1. NCBI lineage: Eukaryota > Metazoa > Chordata > Aves > Passeriformes > Cotingidae > Oxyruncus > Oxyruncus cristatus. Next base: position 306,141 of record VXAY01004420.1, on the reverse strand, counting down.
CTGCTGTTCTACCATAATGCTACAGAACAAAATTGGCAATCACCTGACACTTGGGTACCCAGATATGATTTCTCTGGGATAATAAATATCTCAGTAAGATTGTGAAGCATGAAGAAATGTGTCACCAGGTCTCTGGTCTGCTGGTTTCAGCTCCTACTTACAGCTTGTAAATTATTGTGATTGTTTGCCACAAGTGTTTACATATCTAAGGCAGGGAATACTTCAATGAACACCAGGCACCTGGCACATGGGGGAAGGAGAGAAGAAGAGATTTGCTAAGAGAAGACAACAGCAATAAATACTGATAATAACTAACTGCATGCCAACTTGAGAGTACACAGCTTGGGAGAACTGAGGACTCTATTTCCCAACCAGACGCAAAAGAGACAGCACAGACATCTGCATCTGTTTCATCACTTGCCTGAAACTATTCCGATGAGCTGAGAGGAACTCAGAGTCAATATCCATTCATTCATCTGCCTCCCTGCTGGCTCCAATAAACAACGATGCCAATTACTGTCAACTCTCTTGTACAGCCTAAAATAAACTCAACTCTCTTTGGCCACACAGCTGCAAGACTGTGCTCTCAGTCAAGGAGACTCATTTGAAGAATGATCTGCCAAGAGTCATTAGATGAAGCAAAACTATTTTGCTAAAGCTTCCCCAGGATAACAACCATGGGTAAAACAGCACACACCAAAGACAAGTTTTCAAATAGAAATTGCTAAAAAAGTAGGAAATGACAAATAACTGATTGTGCCACAAAATGCATCAGAGTACGCTTTAATATATCTGATTCCCATGAAATTCTTCAGCCATGAGCATTAGAAAAAATTAGTTCCATGATAATCAAGGCCCAAAGGTACCATTAAGTTGCAGGTTCTCCATATCCTGCTATCAACAATTAAGAGATCATTCATCCAACAGGGGACCTACACTGACCAAACTGTCGTTTCTTCTCTTAAATAAGGGTGCGTAGATTTCATACATACATACACATAAATGGACTCAGGTACGTACACATACATGTGACTATTATGTTTCATTCTTGCTTCAAGAAGCACCAGAAATTCTCATGTTCTTCATTTTGAGTGGAGATGTCTCTGACAGACCTGCGGTAGAACTTTTTTAATGCAGGCAATGAAAGGCAAGGCAAGGCAAGGGAGGTGTAGGCAACTCAAGGCCAGGCAGGGGAGTGGTAGGCAAGGCAGGGCAAGGATGGAAAGCCATGGAAAGGAAATGAAAGGTTGGGTAAGCAAGGCAAGGAAAGGCAAGGGAGCAGTAGGCAAGGGAAGGCCAGGAGGTTGTAGGTAGTGTAAGGCATGGCCCAGAAAGAAAGATACAGGCCAGTCAAAGCAGGGGGATGGGTATGCAAGGCAATGCAAGACAAGGGAGAGGTAGGTATTGCAAGGTAAGGACTCAGAGGGATAGGTAAGCAAGGGAAGAGAGGGAATCCACTGAGGATTTCTACTGCAAGTGGTAAGTGCTTCATGGATCGTTACTGAAGTATCTACAGAGTAAATCTAAACATTGTACAGATGGAGTGCATTAACATATGATCTTTACTATTACTATCAGAAAACAGGAAAGTCTTCTGCTTATTCACAGAGCAGGCAGGATTTGCTGGCTTCCTTACCCTCCAGACATAACGTTTTGCCAAAAACGTATCTGCAATAGCAGTTCTCTAGACACCACTCTCATACAAAAGCCTGCTGACACCTTTTGGAACCATGAGTGATAGCCAAAGCAACAGACTCACAGTATTGATCAATTGTTAGTGATGTAACATCAAAAAAATAAAAGAATCTGAAAGGTGGAGAATTACTTCCTTTGATAACTTTGTATCTCACTATGGTTTTGTATACAACAGCTGTAATCTCTCCTTCCATTTCTGTAGCTCTCTAAGCATTTTTAATATGAAATACTGTTTATGGCCCAGCTAATTTGAAAAAACTTGTCAAGTCACAGCAGAGCCTCCTAAAGTATTTCAGTGGTTTGCTAATGAAAACCGTGAAGACTGTTTCCTAAAGGACTTTGGCTGATGTTTCAAATAGAAATCTAATTACCACGACTCATGGATATTTTCACAGTAGGACTCGCAAAGTTTCAGAACAGAGCAAAGTGCTAGTAACATGTAGTTTATACTTTATCAGAGAATTTATCTATTTAAAACAGCATTCAAAGTACACTAAATTACTCATACTACTCATACTACTAGAGTTGTCTAATATACTGATCTTGAGCCACATCTGGCAAAAGAAAATGTGTTGGAAGAAAAGCTATATAACATAGAAGACATATTCCGTTAATCAAAGAACACTACATTGTCATGTAAAATTGTAAGAATCTTTGGCTTGATTCTCACATGGAGAAGAACTGTAATAATCATACTTGAATCTTGGGCTGCCTAGAACCACAAGGAAGGATGGGGTACAAGATGCTTACTTTTTTAAAAGGAAGCAATACAATTGTTCATTTTAAGGATTTTAAGCAATCAAAGTGTTGTATAAAGTTACATGAATGACTATGTTGGCCTTTTATCTGACCTTTTGTAGCATTACTGCTACAAAGTAATATTAAGACAGTAAAAACTGTAAGATGAAAGGAAAGCACCTCTTTTTCTTTTTTTGCACATTTTCTTGAGATGTAACCATAGATTTGACTTCACTTGTAAGTTCAATCAGTCAAGTAATTATAGCACTGCTTGTACTATTCTTGGACACAATGGCTTGGGATTAAACATCTCAGAAGCTAATATAATGGGAGAAATCAAAAAAAAAGGGAACACAAAACAACTAATTGTAACCAGTTGGGGCTTCTTTTTTCAATAAGCTTTCAAATATTTCTACTTGATAGCATCCTATATAATAAGACTATTAGGGCATTTTCAGGATAATTCTATTAAAATTTTGAACAGTCAGTATCATGTGCAAGGTGAACAATTTCTATTTACTAATAGAAATACTCCTGAAGCGTCTGTGGTCACTGTTTCAGCAAAAGTGCAAGCTTACTTTTCCTCACTACAGTTCTTGAGTCACATCGGATCTTGACCAAAATCTATACTAATTGGCAGTGCTGAAAATACCTTCCCCTCCCTTCCAAAAATGAACTGGCAAATGATTGGCTTTCTTCTTCATTTTCAAGATGATTACACATATAGTGTAATAAGTGCAATGACCACAAAGTACTGCCTGACAGCACTTTTACTCATAGAAAAACTCATGCTATGCATGCATCCTGAAATTCCTAAAAGAAACTTTAGTTCAGTTCATTTGCATCTTTCATACTTTTTCAGAAAGCTGAAAATATTTCTAGCAGTTTTCAGCAAGTGATTTGCATGTCTGTACTTGAATTTTAGTAAACTTTACAACGTTTGCAAGGCCAGGGGTGACATGCAAGCTATTTGTTTGACTGAGGTGATTTAGCCTCTGTCACCACTCCCAGACACTCTTTTGCCCTCCTACAGTTTTTTCATCCTTTTTTTTTTCAAATTCTAATAGTAAATTATCTATTTTCACAGGGGTTTTTTCATGCAAAATGAAGTCCAGCCTATTGTCAAAAGTGGCAGGTATATTCAGTAAACATGAAGCCATCCTCCCTCTCTTGTGACCAAACTCCATGGCTCAGTGTAAAATACACTAAAGTAGTTGCTGACTCTCCAAGCACTGAATCACTAACAGCTGTATATGAAAACACACTTATGAGAATGTTCCTATCCTGTGGAGGGAAGGAATGCTTTGAAACTCATCTCTTATGCAGTGACTCACTGATAAGAATTTAGTTGTTCTTTGTTCCCCTGCTGCAAATGGAAAGCCCTGACTTATCAAGTGTCATCATGCATGTGCAGCTGCTGGTGAAGCCCTCCATGGACATTAAGTGCTCTTGGCTATCTTTTTTTTGCACAACTCTGACTATCAAGATGAGGAAAAAATACGCTAATAACTGTAATTTGGACACAGCTCAAAAAAACCGCTATTGCCCAGAAACCTAGGATGGAAGTTATATCTGGGCAAGCAAAATGTCAGATTTCATACTGTGATCACCAACACAAGGGATAGGCTGGAGCAGGTTGGAATGCTACTCACAAATGTTAAAACTACTAATCTGCTGACAGACTGACCAGGAAAACAGCGAGAAGAAATGAGTTGCTAACACAAGAGTAGTGGCTGGCTAGTCAAAGCAGAGTTTACAGGAGAAATGGCACCAGAAGTGAAGGAAAATAAGAACATGACAACCTAAGCGTACCAGAAGTGTGTGAGTCAGCCTTTCCTTCCCCTCTCCATGGGAGTGACTAGGAAGGACAATTGTCACTCCAAATTAGTTTGGCCAGGAAGACCAACATTTTAATTATCAGGTCAAGGCAAAACAGAACTGTGTGCCAGCTCTAAGGGCTTCTACCCTCTATCAGATAGCATTCAGTGCAGAGAAGTCCAGGCTACAGGTTTGGAAGACCCAAACTCATAAGCTCCCATGTCAGGGTGAATTTTTCAGCTGAAACCTTGGCTGAAAACAACCACTGTGGTATGCCAGCCTGGTTCTGCTGCAGCTACGTACAAGCTGGTGCAAGTCTCCTTGACTCCCAAGTGCACAGTTACCACGAACATGTGAGACCACTTGTCTCATCTTATGAATTGCACAAAGTAAACAGCGTTATGCCTTTTTTTTACATTTTCAAACTGTGTACTTTGCTATGTACAGGAAAGTGCTGCAGACAGGTGGAAAGAAAACTAACACTTCAAATGTGGTAATTTATTTGCCTGTAGGTTTGTATCTGAGCATGACACAGCACACATGAGACATGAACTGTGCTTGCTGTGACACAAAACGTAGGATCACCAATTATTACCTGCTTCATGGCTCTGTGTATTACAACCAAATGTGACATACAAGATGAAAGAGCTTAGGTCAAAAGAGGTCAGTTTTAAGTCATATGGCACAGCTGTAAATACAAGCTATTTTAATAGTATCCAGGCAATGTTTAGATTTGAGATTCCTTATGCTGCTGCCCTCATGCCTGACTTATCTGATGGCCTGCATTAGCTGTCCTGTCTCTTGAAAGTATTTTCCATACATTTTGAGGTGTAGCTATGTGAAAAGTATGAACCTGAAACTGTTGTTAGTGATACTACTTGCCTACCTGCTTACCATAATTTGTTACCTGATGGATGCCTGTTTGGAGTGTACTACAGGAACAGCGCTTTGGACTAATGTGGCAAAAAGTAGGCAAACTTTAAGAATAAGAAAATAACACTATGTTTGCATATAATGTAATCTATTACATCACTCATCTGAATGAAATCTATTTCTTTTAAAGGATGATAGATGCATACAGCTGTATCAACTACCAGTTATAACTTCACTGTTTCAATGACACAAAACTCATTAAGCAGTGCATGGGCACATTTAACAAGGATCACTTGTTATTTGGAGCACATTGCTAATATAAACAATCTCTCTTTGCTACAGTGTGCTGTGGTAATAGACAAACATCTTATCTAGTGTTTAAATCCAGGCAAGCAGCTGCAGCATAGCAAACTCCATTAGGGCAGACTTGAGCTGACACAAATGCACATTATTTTTAGCTCTGTTAAACTGGTCCCCATTAGAATGAAAGGCAATGGAAAACAAAACATACCCATAGACACAGATCACACAAAATGCTGTACAGATATTCTAGGCAAAAATGTAAACATTGTCCAGAGTCGCAGAAAAGACATGCCACATTTATTGTGTCTAATGAAATTTATCAATAATAATCGTGTGAGCGAGATGTTCTGACAGCCAGGTTGTGGCCAGCTCTGTGCTGGGCAGGGCTAGGAGGAAAGCAAAAAATGCCTGAACCCAACACTCCAGAATGGCTGCAATTGACATAAGGATGTGTGTCCTACTGCCATTTCAAGTGGGTCTGCATGGCTTTATTTATCCCTCTACTCAGGATTACTGCCTGTTATTACATACAGGATCTTCCTTTGTTTCAAAGATCATTTTGCACGTGTGTCCTCTGAAATAAATGTGCAATTTGGTTGAAGAAAATCTCAAGATTATTTGATGAAACCTTATCCTAGAAAGCCTGACAGCATGCATTAAAATTAACTAGGTATCCCCCTTGCCATACACATGCTGCCTACACAGAAGTAAATTCCTGTGGAAATCTACCATTACAAAAAGCTTTATGCCCAAAATAACTGGACATGTACTCATGCTAAATATACCTGCAGGTGTTAGTAGAAGCAACATGGTATTCAAGCTCCTCAACCATCTCTAATTATCACAGTAGTGATGAACATAGATACAGTTTCTAAATTTCCTACCTATTAGTTAGGCCCAAGGAGTTTGATCTTTGTCTTACATTCTGAGCTGGATTTTTAAAAATAAATTATCTCTTCAGAAGCATCATGAACGCAAGAATATTTCTGGGAGCATGCCTACACCTCTGAAGTTAAAATGGACCGCTGACAGCTTCATTTATGTGCACCAGCAAATTACTTAAAGCTTTCAGATCTTATCGCCAGTCACACACAAACTCATCTGTTCCTCATTAGATTTCAGAACCAGGGTTACCCGACGATTTTGTTTTCCTGAGTAATGACATTACTGTGTTTCTTGTGTAGCTGGTATCCTACAAACACCAACTTCATGATGCACGACATGTTTGCATGGAATTCCCCAGCTTACACTGAAAACAGAACTGGCGCATTAGGAAACATGCTGCCTCAAGCACGATGCTGTATTTACCCAGCCTGGGCCATCACCTCAGCTAGGTGCACCTCTCAGTCATAGGTAAGCTCACAGGAAATTTATATCCTCGGCTGTTTCTGTGTTTTACATTTTTCTCTGCATGATGTTTGTCGTTATAATTCCAAAAATGCAAATACTGGCCTAGCAGGTGAGAGACTCAAAAAGCTCACAGTTAAAAAGAGCACCTTGGTATTTATGCTTGAAGGCCCTACTCCTGAATTCAGAGTCATGTGAGAGAGCTTGAGCCTTACACAGAATTTCAGTGAAGCAGAAGTTTATGGGAGCACTGGACAGGTGCCTGAATTGTTTCTGATGCAGCTGGTATCCCACAACCACCCACTTCATTAGGGCTTGATTTGCCACTCTTGAGTAAAGAAGTGAATCAGCTAATTATTTTAGCATTTAATATTTTCTTTGGATTTTTCTTTTGTACTTGACTAAAATGGGCCCTGAAATGCCCATTTCAGCTAAAAAATAAAAATATTTTCAATTATAAAAATCCTAAAATTAAACACCAAAAAAATGCTTGCATCCTAGAACTATCAGAACACTAAAGAGAAGCCAGAAACATTTCAAAAAGCAGCTGAACCTTAAAACCTATTAATTTAAGTGGGACTGTGTAGCTATAAACAGAGGCGAAACTTAAGTCTCACACTTCCTTTCTGTGCCTGCCTTAATCAGAAGTTATTGGCGTCCTTGGCAACTGGGCAAAAAACTTTCAAGTATGGAGTGGAAATTTCTGGGCATGGTTTTAGTTATATTTACATCACCTTGACAGTTTGGCACAAGACCACACTACTGAGAGATTTATAAGAAGAAAGAACTTACACTGCAAGTCAGATAATCCCTGTAAGAGATCTGCTGAATATGATTATGACTATGACTATTACAAATAATATTTTAAAATAATAAAGCAACTTTGAAGCAATGCAAGGAAGAAATGCAACAATTCAAAGCTAAGCTGCCTCTCCCATCATTAACTTTCTCTGTTGTCCCAGTAAATTACCACATGTACATACACTGACCAGCAAATGCCAGGACCCGGTGCTGCCAAAAGGAGTACGGTTTTACAAGACAAATGAATGAAAGAGCACCTAAGGAAGACTAGTTGTGCATGCATGAACTACTTTCAACTAGATTTAGTTATGACTATATGAATGTATTTCTGAAGAGACCTTCTGTGCCAAATATTTGCATGGAATGACTTGCTATGATTAAGTTACAGACTGCAGGAAACTGTTTATAAGGGAAATGCTGACAGAACTATGCCTATTAACAGAGCTGGTATATCACATATCTTCCCAGAGTATTACAGTCCAGTTATATATCTCTGAAAATAAGACGAGCAATGACAGAAGCTGTGCAGCCACTGGTATGCTTACGGTTGCACAGAAAAATCAAACTACAACAACCAAAACTGTGTTCTGTGGACCACAAAAAGCAGTCTGCTAATCCAAACCTCAGATAAAACTTCCTTGTTTCTTGAAGCACTGTAGCATGGATGTTCACAACATGATGTACATCCATTTCTGCAGGTATTTCTCCCAGTATCTCACAGTCCCTTGGAGCTGAATCAATACCATCACCATATGGCTCCCTGTCAATCCCAAGGAAGAAAGTGTTGCTTCACAGATCAGTGGATTAAGAGGGCATGATGTTAAGAGGCATAGCTGGGATAGCAAAGATGGTTACTAAATTTCCACTAGTATCTTTCAAAAATACAGGAAAATCTATATATATTTAAATAAATAAATAAACTAACAAATATGTATCAAACAAATAAATAAGATAAAAGGCAAGTATTTCAGTCATGAAATCCTTGAAGGCTTTTCTAAGCACTCTTTGTACATTCTCAAAGTCTAATGATCAATCTAAAAATTAACAACGAAGATGACTTACTCTGCATATGTTAGAACTGGGTACAAAATAAAAAGGTTTTTTATGAACTGAGTGACAGGTGGAATGAAAAAACTAGACCGGCCAGTTTTGAGTGGAGCACTGATGAGGGATAGTGAAGAGGTGACTATCTCTTTATACCTGTACTCACCTCTTCATTATTCTTGGCATCTGTTTCAGAACTCAAAAACTTTAAAAACACATAGTCCCTTTTACTGTGTGAGCACAACTTGCACTTCATGTACAACATTGCAGTGAAAACATAACCGAAGCTAAATTATTTTGTCACCCAGTTATAACGATGCTGTATTTATTTTTGTTTAGTCTTTTGGTATGTTCATGTAGATGCTGTCAAAAATTGGAGTCTACACTAAAAACTTACCAAGCAGGAGTTACAGGTGCATGGAAATTCTGTGCAGTGACTGGATTTTATTCTCTCTTTCAACGGCAGTAAGTCTTATAAACTCTAACACAACTTACTGACAGACCAATGCTTAACTTTTTCCTGTTGAACTGCGGGTACCCTAAAACAGCGAAAAGCCTTAACTGAACAGTTTGTAAAGACACTGTTGCCAAAAATGGTCTCCTACCCTGAAAATGCCTCTGCTTTTGATGTAGAAACACAAAATATATTTAGAAAAAAAACAATGCAGCAGCTTAACAGGAATGTGACAGATGTGAGGGTTTCTTTAGAGAGAGGATTTGATAAAAGACACCTTTTCCCAACAGATAGTGAAGGACAAAGGAAGAAATGAGAATTCTGAGACATTCTGGAGAGACCTGTGCCGGGGAGTGCAGACGCCTCCCCGCAGAGCCCGCCCATCACCAGCTGTCAGGGGACTGACACCCACAGACCGAAAGTGCACACGGGAGGGATTCGACGGTGGCTGTTTCCCTGGGAAACTCGAGCAACGCGGCACCCCCGGGAGCAGCGGCACCGCGGGATGCCGGGGTCACTCCACCCGGGGGGCGGCGGCAGCTCCCGGAGCGAGGCTGTACCCGCGTGGAAATGAAATGTAGGTGCGGGGGGACCTGCACGGCCGGGGCGGCGGCAGCGCTCTCACCTTCCCCGTGCAGCGTCCAGGGCAGATGCGCGTAGTCCCACTGGTATCCGCAGGCGCTGTCCTCGAAGGCGCAC
>VXAY01004420.1:280854-292554 GCA_013399855.1 Oxyruncus cristatus | reverse complement strand
AGGGTCAGAATCACCTACCTTGACCTGCTGGCCACACTGCTTTTGATGCAGCCCACAATGGGGTTGATTTTCTGGGCTGTGAATGCACATTGCTGGCTCAAGTCCAGTCTCTCATCCACCAACACCCCCAAGTCCCTCTCCCCAGGGCTGTTCTCCATCCATTTTCTGCCCAGCCTATATTTGTGCTTTGGATTGCCCCAACTCACATGCAGGACCTTGCACTTCTCCTTGAACTTCATGAGGTTGGCACAGGCCCACCTGTCAGACCTGTTGAGGTTCCTCTGGATGGCATCCCTTCCCTCCAGTGTGTCGACTGCACCACACAACTTGTCAAGGGTGCACTTAATCCCACCATGTCCATGTCACCAACAAAGACATTAAAGAGCACCAGTCCCAACACTGACTCCTGATGAATACCATATGCCACTGATCTCTAGCTGGACATTGGGATGTTGACCGCGACTCTTTGAATGTGACCATTTCCCTACCGACTGCGTGGTCCATCAAACCTCTCTTTCCAATTTAGAGACCAGGATTTCATGTGGGACAGTGCCAAATGCTTTTTTAACTTTCGATCATACTCCTCTACCAGCATCCCAGCTGGATGAAAACAGCATGTACACAAATCTTACCACGCACCATAAAAACAGGAAGTCAGTGTATTTTCCAGTCAATCACTTCTCTATCATGTAGCCTGTGGATCTAGTGTGTCCAGAAAAACTTTCTGAATGTCCATGAACATATTCTCTGCTTTTCCAAAGGACACGTGCCAGGCTTTTCTGGATACATCATGCAAAGAAAAGAAGTGACAAAAATATCTGTCAGATTATTTTCTCACAGGTAGTGGAAAATCTTCTTCCTTTAGAAACTCCTTCAATTCATATGGGTCTTTAATGAAACTAGTGGTTGTGATAAGCACAGGTACCCTCATTTTGTTTGTTTGTTTGTTTTTTTCCAGTTTGACCTATGGCTTCCAGAAGAAGAAGCCTGCCAACTCGTCTTTGAGTTTCACTTCCAGAAAAAGTGGAAGAGAACAAACCAGATCCTAGAACAAGGGCTCCCTCAACTCTGCTTTGAAGTCTGTTGAAAGCTGCATTATCACCTCAACAAAGTTCTCAAAATCTTCCTCTACTGTGTGGGTGCCCCATTCCATCTCCTTCTACAAGGAATGTTCAGCCCTGATGAGATCCAGGATTTAGTTCATTTTTAACTCAGTTTATGCCTGATTTTACTAGAAGTTCTGTATTTTCAGCTTTGTTTTTTTACATCATAGATTCCATGGGTAGTTTCTTGCAGAGCATCCTGCGTCAGACATCAGTCATGAGCTAGTCCTTTCTCAGGGATTTGACTAATCCCAAAATGCAAAACTGGCTCTCTAGCCACAGGTGTGTCATAAACTTTATAGCTGTTATGTCTTCTTTTGCATTCTCTGCTAAAAAATTATAGAATCCATGTAATTCATTTTTTATGGTATGCAGACTACTACAGTTGGTTAGAAACATTCAGTGCTTCAGAACCACCTCCTTCAGAAATGAGGTCAGCTTTCTTTTTTTTTTGCGTAGCTCTGTTTCTCATGCGTGTACAGTTAAGCACACAGGGACTGTTCTCTTTCCTATGGCTTCTACATGGTCCTATTTCTAATCTTTAGTTTATTTTATTCCTGCTATTTTAGATATAAGATCCTGGTAGGATGTCCCATGTCTTCAGCCTTCTGTGAATTAGATTCTTTGTCTGCAAAAGGAGTCCAAATAGAGATAAACCAGAAGCTGCCACCTTGTGCAGTATCTAACCTCCCAAAAAGTTGAAATGCTGCCTATGTAACATCTTTACCCAATTTTACAACTCTGCCTTTGTCTACGCTGGCTTTCCATCTCTGTTGCAGTGTGGACAAAGCCCCCACAATTACACAAACTTATAGTCAAAGACAAAAAAACACCACAACAAGAAAAATGCGCATTGCAACCTTTTGCAGGTGGCTAGCAAAACGAGGCAGGTTCATATCAGAGTCTTCTTCAGAGTCAAGTCTTTTGGACTGCAGCACAATGGTACTTCTCAAAAATAAGGAAAATCAGAAAAAAAACCTGCCAGCAAAAGTCTTTGTCTCTTCTTGATGGAAGTATCATGTTGCTTTAGTCTTTTTTGATTTTCACTCTTAGTTATGACTGTCACTTGTCTAACAATCATATTTCTCTTGTGATGACCAAAGCAGACTCCTGTGGCTGAAGAAGAAACAAATGAAGCCTGACACACTGCATGCCATTATCTTTCATTATAATGCAGATATATGACAGATTTGAAAGAACTTTGAGTGATGGCTTAAAGCAAAAGAATCAAAAGAAAATAACTTGCTTTCTCCTAAAACTATTTTAATTTCTTCTTCCTTTGTTCCAATATTGTTGTAGAAAGTTTCCTTTAATTGGTCATTCAAGACTAAATATATCTCTCAGTCACAACTACTCCAAGTGCAAGAGAAGATCAGTTCCCGGCTTTGACCATCACACACCTCTCTCCCCATCCCTCTGTTAGCTCTCGTGTCCTGTGTAACAGAAGGTGCTTTCTTTCACTTTCAAAGCCTTTCATGACCTCCATCTCCCTGACTGGTTCTTCCTCAGCATTGACATCTGTTTCTACCCCTTTGATCCTCTCACTTACGAGAAGCTCTCCATAATCATTCACGTGGTTTCTTCCTTCCTCTACTTCACATTCCTCCTTAAAGAGTGGTTTCTTTGTGTTTTTTTCATTGCTTTTTTTCTTTTCCCATGAGACCTGTAAAAGATTGACAACAGCATGGAAACCGGATGATTAAACAATCATGCAGGATTGTTTAATTGAACTTACTGTCTGGCTGGCTTTTTGTCTGCTGCCTTTTCATAGGCAAAAAAAACTTTGGGAGAGGCAAGGATTACTTTTATTTCTGCTTTTGTACAAGGCCCAGTTTAATACCGGTACTTTGGTTCCTAATTGCTATGGTAACACAAACAATAACATGTAACAAAGAGATCAGGATAACTTAATTTATTACATTGCAAATACTGAAATTCAGCATTATTTTTGTATCCAGTCTGCAGACATAGCATACTTGCCAGATCTGACTTGTGGTACATAATAATATTTAAAATAGAGGCTTCAATTTTAATACCATTTTGTTGCTTCCTCAGTAAGAAGACTTTACCTAAGACTTGTCTAGCCAAAGTCATACACACTTATGATTTAGGTGTCTCTTACAGTCCAGAAAATCCTCAGAGACTTGAATGATCTCATTTCAGGACATATCTGCTATGAAATATTTTTGACAGCTGGCTAACTAACATCTCTACTTCATCCTAGAATAAATGGATTTATTCCTGTTTCAAAGAGCAACAATCTCTTGCTAGGTCTTTTAGCCAAACCTGAACCCAGATATGCACACCTGCCATGAATTAATTTCAATACTGAGGCAGTTGATTTGCTAAATTTCTCCAGCAGCTTTGAAAAATGTCCATTTTTACAAAATATATACATACAGAATCAAGAATAGTGCATTATACAGTATACACCACTTTTGAAGAGCTGAAGGCCCAAATGTCATGCCATTACTGGTGACTTATCAATATAAGAACACTAAGAACAGCTGAAGTGGCTAATGCCCTTAGTTTTTTCCTTACTGATTTTCAAGATACTGCATCTCTTAGCAGGAATGGCTTAGCTGCACATGCAGCAAGTCCTCAGCCACCGAAGTTTACAATTCCATATGTTAAACTGTTTTTTAAACTGGCAACTCCAGGTGCTGTAATCTCTCAAAAGCCAAGGAAATAACAGGAGAGGTGTGTAATGGCAGAGGTGTGTGTGAATGAGATGACATAAAAATTCCTGCCACACTCTCTTCCAAGAAATGTGTAGAGGACAGAACATTTTCCTTAATAATGAATTTGTAAAAGCCTTTTTATCTTACTAATTCACCTTTCCTGAAATCTCAGCCTGTCCTTTCCTGCTGATGATTTTATTATGTTGTCCTCTTAATATGAGGGAGTAACATAACCAAGCATATACTAACCAGGCTACCTCACAAAAGAAAGCGAATGTCAGCAGTGTCATTAATCATTATATATGAATATTTGAGGGGTTCAAAATCATTATATATGAATAATTAGGGCTACAAATGACAGAGTTTAATTCCATAGGTTCTTCCCCAGTTTGCTCCTGACCAGTGAGGAAATGGTTAAACCACGTTACATTAACTTGACTCCTTTTGTATTTGCAGATTACCTGCCACACCAGAGAAGCAGACAAACAATAATTAAAGTCTGAGCTTTTCCAAATTCTCTGCACAGCTAAAGATACTGTCCTCTCCAGTGTTTGTTTTGAAAACCTGGAAAATACACTTTGTAAAAAGATCTCTTTACATGCCCAGGCACATCCAAACTTTCCACTTGTTCTCAGACATTGGACACCAGTACTATTCTCAGTTGGAAAAAGACATCAGGGCTGGAAAAGGAAAAGAGGTCTTGCTGTACATTTCTGTCTCCTCATATACATGTGTAAATGTTATTATTTTATGCCTTATATGCTTTAATGGTACTATAATCATGCATGGCACTTCACAAGTCTATTTAGGCAGAAATCCTGGCATCTGTTTCTTTTTATATTTATCTTCAATACAAAACATACAAATAAATTGGACTGAGGTCATCTAATCAGATTAACTTCGTGTTAGTGTAGTTCTTATGTCCTTTGCCCATTGCCTCCTTTGTTTCAGAAAAACAACTTGATTCTGGTCTTGCCTATGAGCCAGTTTCTGCAGCTGCTGTCTTCTCCATTCTCTGGAAGTATGTCATGCTGTAGGAATACTTCCACTGGCTTTAACTACACTTCTCACAAGTAAGGTAGAAGGTACTAGCACCCAGTGGCTCTTGCTGGACATTTCTGCTCTCGTATGGCTTATGTGCCATTGGGGGGTGGGATAAGAGAAGAAATCCACCTATGTGATGAGCAGGAAAAAGTCCTGGCAATTTTATTTCAGCTTTCTGATTGCTATCACATCGCACTGTAGCAGCAAACTGCAACTGCCAGCTGAAGCAGTGGGGAAAGCTCCTAGCACTGCTGCCTATGGCATGAACCATACATGTACATCAGCATAGCAGGTACATCTGTGTACTTTTTGGGGTGGCTCAGAGAGGAAATTTTTTCATAATCTGCTGAACTGATTCTGCATAATATTTTGTAACACCCTGCTCTGAACAGCCTGGCATGGTTTAGTCCTAACAAAGTGCATGTGTTTGTCATTTTGTCCCCACAGACTGTGTCTTGATGCAGTATATTTACTCTTCTGCACAGTGAAGTTGCGTCAGGTGATTGATACTCTGAAAACCACACGTGGAGACCATGAAGCTCTCAACTACTTCTGGTTTACTGAGGGTTGATGTCTGATCTTAAAGGGCATTTGAATTTATTAATGGAAATTGCAGTCAGCCTAATGCAGATTCACCTGCTGAGACTCAGCAAAGGGAACCATGCTGTGGCCAAGCTTGGCAAGATCGGTTGTTGCTGAGGGTTGTCATACAGACCCATGACAGCAGACCTGTTTTATATGTGAAATTCAGTACTATGTACTTCCAGGTAAGAATTTAGTTAGTGGCTGAACTAAGCAGTCTTTAAAAAAAAAATTAAAAAAAAAAATTAACAATTCTGCAATAAGCAGACAACTCGTAGTAGGGAAAAGACCAGGAGGCCAATCTCAGAAAAGTTAGTGCTGGGCATGAAGCTATGGCTCAGTAAAGCTGACTCTGATAGTGGCAAGAAAAAGACTCCAGGATACCTCTCTTACATTAGAAGTATGAGGATATTATGATTATATGGTAAGTTTATCAGGCCTTGTTTAATTCTCTTTAAAGGAGAGCTGTTTGAAGGAAGAGGGCTCTTGCTGCATATCATCATTATTTCATGAAGAATAGTAAAAGAAACAGTAAGGAATGATACTTACATGTAAAGTTACTAAACAAGTTAAATCTCAGTGATCTGCTGCTTTGTTTGTAAAAACTCTGCTGGCACCAGCAAACTGCAACTTCCTCTTTAAAAAGAAAAAATGAAAAAGTTCAGGTGCCGGAGAAATAACTAGCACAAATGCTCAGTTTTACAGCTAACGAATGTTTTGTAACAGCTATCAGGTCTGATTTCTATATCTTTTTAAAAACCAGACAGTTAGCAGATTACTGGAAATGGTTGTGTCACCAACCCTTGAGGAATTTAAAAGACATGTAGGTGTGGCTCTTAGGGATGTGGGTTAGTCAAGGACCTGGAAGTGTTAGGCTAATAGTTGAATAAAGGTCTTTTCCAGCCTAAATGATTCTATGATTCTGTGATTGGACTGTAAGGTACCTAAACCTTGGCTACAAGGTTGGTTATGGGCTTGCTGGCAAACTCTGCTGGCTCTGAAGGGCACCAGATATGGCTTTTAGCTGCAAATTCCATCTTTTTCAGTTAAGGAGAGGATGAGACACTGTGATTTCATGGTTGATGTCAATGACCACGTGGAGGGGTCTGAAGAGGATACCCATGCTTGACCCATACTAAAAAATGCAGTTCTACAAGAATCCCTTCTCCATCCTCACGCCACAGGCTGGTCAACCTTGTGGCAAAAAGGAAGCCGGTAATAGGAGCCAGAGCAGCAGCATCCTTTGCAAAGCAGGAGAGCCAGAGCTTAAAGTGAGATGGGCAACCTCATAGTCATGGAAACCGAGTTAATCCAGTTAAAAAGTAACCTTCCCATATGCACGCATGTAAAGGAGTTTCCTTGCATAAATCCAAGCTACACCACCTGTGCTTTGCTAACAGACAGAAACCACCGTAAGAGAAGACCTGGTATCACAACGCAAAGCAGAAGAGGCCTTCTGTGCTGGAACTCTCCCGATGCTCTGCTAGGTATGAAATGAACGCAGAGAAGAAGAAGGAAATATTAATATTCCATACTTTGGCCTTTGGGGATTAGTATTCAAAAAGGTTTTGGTTCCTGGACAAAAACGTAGAATTACTTTAGGGTTCACGCATTTCTCTGAATATTTCAGCTACTCAGGTGAGAACAATAATAAATACTTCAATTACTGTGAGTGTTCAGTAACTGAAGGTTAGTTATATCTAGATGAAAAAACAACCCTTGCTGTTGTACATGAAGATACAAGTTCAAATAAATACAATAACAGAATAGAGACTACTTGCAAAAATATAGTCTAAACAGTAATTTCAACACAACTACATTTTTCATTTGTTTCACCCATTACCAACTGGGTGGGCTTGATATCCACACTAGTGAAGCATAATATTAAGGTTAGAGATTGGGAAGCAAGGATCCTCAGGGTAGGAGTAACACTAAAATCCTGCTCTACCCAGAGAGGCAGATGAAAGTGGGCTCATGATGGAGTAGAAGGTTATCATACATTTTGAACTGGAGAGATTTGTCATCTAGTCTGCAGAAGGCTAGAGTTAAGATTTGGTTTAGGGCTAGGGAATTCAAAGACCTCAGAGCTGAGATGCCAGCAACAGCTTGCTTAGCCCAAAGACCTGGGATGGCAGCTGTGCTGGGGCAAAGCTGTAACTCAGTGCATATCTGGAATTACAAAAAGGGTCTCATTTCCTGCAAGGACATCTGAGTTGTAAAGTTAAGAGTCTGGGTTAGTTATCTGAGTGCCCCGTCGGAGCAATGTGTAATTGCTGTTCTTTCCAATATAGGCTACCTGTTTCTGCTATAAATTTTAGCTCTGAAAATAAAGTTTACTTTTGTTTGAACAATTATCCATCAAATCCCATTATCCTCTTTGGACATTACAGAATGAATCAGGTAAGAGAAGAATTTGTAAAAGCATTTGTAATAATCCAGAAAGAACAAAACACTGTGGATAGTAATTAGTACCAGATGCTACAGTATAGTTATAAAAGTAAATATAATTAGGCTTATTCAGAGCAAAATAACATCATTGATCATTTTAAAATAAGTACCACTTACTGTCATGAGCAAAAGCTATTGACAATTGCAGAAAACTTTTTCTATGAATGGTGTCCCTTTTCCTTATTGGTTTTGTGCCTATAACTATTTATTTTTAAGATTTCTTTGAGATACAGCTGTAGAAGAAGTAAGGGAATGTCCAGCTGTTCAAAAGCATTTCATCATCCAGAGGACTGCATAATGGAAAAAATTAGGGTTGCCGTGGTAAAATTTTTTTTGTGTACAAATAAATGCCCTGCAGACAGTTTCTCCCTCAGATGACATTATTTTTGCAGAACTTGGAAGAAAACAGAAGAAAAAGCCAAATATGACAAGATGTGCAGAGATGGAAAATGGGGGGGAAAAAGGAAGTGAGACAAGAAAAGGAAGATTTGTTCAGTTCTGTTTAAAACCATTAATCTCTATTTTTTAGAATTGAGCAAAGTGGACCTGATCAGTGTGCCTGATCTTGCTGTAAAGTAGCTTTCCAGGGACTTCTTCATTAAACTGGAAATAGGGTACTTAATCCCACTGGCAGGGGAAAAATTTCTGCCCAAAAAAGTGCAGAGGAGGTTTGCCCTCTTGAAGAGAGGCCCCATGTCACAGGGCTAGTTCAGCTGTGTCAGCAGCAGCTCCAGTTCCAACGTCAAACAATAAGTGTATGAGATTTAAACAAACAAACAAACAGCAAACAACCCACCACCACAACAACAAGAGAGCTGACATACATATGGCACTTTTTCCTGAAGAGGCTATGGCTGAAGTTTTACAAATTTGTAACAAAGTGAAGAACACTTATCTCACCACAACTACAAAGGAAATCAGGACACTCAACTATAGATTGCTGAGTACCACAAATAGTACAGCTTCACTTTTATAACCCTCCAAAGAGGCAACTGCAGCTGCTCCTTGTTTTTCAGTTTAACACATAGCATAAACATATGGGGAATTACATAAATATATATTTAAAGCTGTACAGCCAGGTGTTGCCACAGGGTTCCCCCCAGCCTGTTCATGTTAAATGCCAGCATTTCAACAGATTGCATGCAACAAATAAAGATCTCTGTAATGTATCGCTTACTTTGATTACAGGTCATAACTTGTTACCTGCCTGATGAAAAACCTGAATGGCAGCTCCACAGTGCTCCGGCATAGCCAATTGATCCTGACTTTCACCTTGTTCCATGGGGAAAACTGGCCTTTTGTTTCCATGTTATACTGATTTGGTTTTATCTGTGAATTTTGTGACACTCAAGCAGTTGAAAATTGTTACTGCAGCATTTATTGTAATAATATGAGAAAGGAAATCATTGGGAGAAGAAAGGAGAGAGATAAACATGGTGTTTGTTTATTGTTTGGAATCATACATTTCATCCCTCAGCAAGAAGAAAGCATGCTAATAAGCTCAGATGTTTATATATTCAGTACTGTTTAAACCTCACCCAATTGGCGCTTCTGATGGCAATTTTATACTTCAGTTCAGTTCTTCCTGGTTTACCCTGTGGTTGACACGAGAAGAGTGAGGCTTCCCAAACTGAAATGTTATGTAGCCCAAGTCAAGGGAGTATAGGACCCAAATAATGGACATAAGTATCTCAAACCTGGGATGTACAGAAAAATCCCTGCATATTCTGTTTTTCATAAGCTGATTTTCACTAAAGATATGGCATCACTTTTTTATTCCTGATCTGCTTTCTAATCAAAAAGCCTTGACAATTTGAAAATCTGCAAGGACAAAAAATATTTGTTTCTTAGAAATTATTAGGGACAACAGTTGGACATAATGAATGCTTTCTACTTGGAAGAAGGAATGACTGACTCACACTGATCTTTTCTAAACAAGAAAAGATAGTCCACAAAAAAGTAAATGTAGAAACTTTAGAGGTTCTTCTTCCTGTTTTTAAAGCTAGCAAAGAGATGAGGCTATTTCTTCTACAGTTTTTCACTTAGACAGAAAAAGAAAAGCCAAAATTACATCCCTTCTCATGGCTGTGGTTTTGCCCTGTCAGCTGGTTTGACTGGTGCCTGCAAACAGTCTGTGTATGCACCCTGGGCATCTTACACCAGGCCAAAATTGTCAGATGTGCAAGTAGTGGTCTTTGCAGCAAAGCTGCACATCATGGTAAACAAATTTTGGTTGCCAACAAAAATGACATATCTGTGGCTTTCTTGCAACCATGTGCAGACAAAAGCAGTGAATGAGGATTACGTTATATGGCAAGGTCCAAGGGTGGAAATGACTAGTAATTAATGACACTGGTATGTGGTCGTCACAACAATGTGCTGTCATGGACTGAGTCCTATGACTGACCTACACAATATATGTATACCTCTTGAGTTGTGTTCTTATCTGGTTAGAAGCATTCAGTTTTTTGCTCTAGCATCATGGCAAGGTGGGTTCAATAACTAGGAAGGTGTAGATCCCCTATTTCTATCAGTTTCTAGACACTGATGTTAATTATTCTTCTGAGACATACTGTAAAGTCTCACTACACTTGAGCCTCATCCAGCAGTCACAGGTAGTACCTTAACAACCTCTTTCTGTTGTTTGTCCAAGGCAAAAGCTCATAGACAGATTTATGGTTATGTTGTGCCAATTTCTGTAGCCTCCTTGGGAACAAACCAGAGCAAGGGTTGAGGTACTCAGTTACGGGTGGTCAACAGGAACTGGTTTTCTGCAGAACTCCAGAGTGGAGTTTCCACACAGATCTCACAACTGCCACCATGACAGCAACAACTTCCTCAGCTTACGCACGGGCTTAAGCTCTGCCAGGGGAGGTTTAGGTTGGATATTAGAAAGAAGTTCTTTACAGAGAGAGTGATCAGGCATTGGAATGGGCTGCCAGAGAGGTGGTAGGTTGACTGTCCCTGGAAGTTTTCAAGATGAGGCTGGATGTGGCACTGAGTGCCATGATCTAGTAATCACAGAGGGGTTGGATTAAGGACTTGATGATCTTGGAGGTCTCTTCCAACCTAGTTAATTCAATGATTCTATGATACCTCAAACTGACTCTGAGCCACCTACTGCTCATCAGTGCTACATCTTCCCAAGCACTGGGGTGCCTACTCCTTTGTCCAGACCTAGACTTATGAAAAGGAAGAGCTGGGCTCTGTCAACACAGCAACCTTGATCTCCTAATTAACTTTCTATTGATCTCCTTTGTACTTGGCTGACGGTCTGGAAATCATCACACACACACCTTCCCATCAACTGACAAGTTGTGAATAATAATATTAATTGTTGGAGCCCATCAGTCTAAGTTATATTACAGCTTACTGTGTCACTTGGCTCACCCTTTGCAGAGCAGTGAAGCTGTGGGCTGAAAGGGCCATAGAAGTGCATGGGAGAGTAAAGAGGAGCATGTACTGCTGCTATTTGTATGGCATTGTGCATAACATACAAAAGAAAGCTGATGCTGCTGTAACATTAAATAAAGCACCCTTTAGAATTTGTTTGCAAGCTGGAATTCCTCCCTGTAATTTCTTTATGTGTAAGTGTGCTGGTTTAAAAGTAAACCCATGGAAGAAATGAGCTCAACTCAAGAGAGATTACAAGTCAAGAGTTAAAATTTACTAAAAAGATTACAATAAATGCAATGATACAGAGAAATCTGGTTTTAACCCCCAAGACAGGTGTGTAAGCCAGCACCCTGGCACACAAACAGAACGGTGTTCACTGGCCCCTGTGCTGAGCACCACGTGGTCCAAAGTAAAAGGAAAGGAAACCTGTTGTTCCCGATGATGGT
>VXAY01004420.1:267637-280838 GCA_013399855.1 Oxyruncus cristatus | reverse complement strand
CCTGTTGTTCCCGATGATGGTCGTAGTTCTGTCGAAGCAATGACAGAACTTGCATCTTGTTGAGAGTGGCAGTCACAGTCCTGTTGGAGTTCTGGGTCTCCTATGGATCCCATGAGTGTTACCAGAAGTCCCAAAACCTAAACATGATATATGCTTAGTTTCAGGTGGGAATGCCCAGTACCTCCCACAGGGAGCGGAGTTTCACAAAGAGTGATTTAACTCTGTGAGTCATGGGCTATTTTTGGAATCTTTGATGGTCTAGGTGTTGCAGCTGCCTATTATACCAGTCCAGTATGGCCCATTAGCAGAGATGACCCCTCAGACTGGGTGTGAAGGTTCTAATACCGCCCTGGAGGGGAGTTATCACAGCTGAGTCATTGCTGTCTTTAACATCAAGCTTGTAGCCTGAGCTGTCAGGTTTGCCCTGGGCAGCTGCTGCAAATGATCCATTATTAACAGTCCATCAGAAATTACATGGAGGGTGTAGAATACACATTTTCAGTTATACCCATATAGTGATAAACTGGTCCTAGGCCCTATAACTAATACAGTAAGCTTTTCTAAATCTTACCATGAAGTTTGCTTTGGAATGTATTTTTATCACAGATGCACATCACAGAGGTTGACAGGCAGCTCTGGAAATCACCTACTCCAAACTCCTGCTCAAGCAGTGTCAGCTACAGCAAGTTAACCAGGATGGTTGTCTAGTTGGATTTTTAATATCTCTAAGAATTGAGACTCCACCATCTGCCTAAGGAACTTGCTTCACTGTCTAACTGTCCAAACACTAAAAAGTTTTTTCTTCTGTTTAAGTGGAATTTCCCATGTTTCAATTTGTGCTTACTGCCTCTTGTCCTGTCACTGGGCACCACTAGAAGAGTCTGGCTTCATCTTCTTTATTCCCCTCACCGGCTATTTGTACACACTGAACTCCACTGTCTCACGATCACTGCAGCTGTAGCTGCTCATAACATGCACATTCCCAACAAGTTTTTCTGTAGAAGTATCAGGAACAACAGAGCTTCTTTGGCTTATCAGTAACCCATGTTAGGAAATCATCATCAAAGCAGTGCAGGAAATTCCTGAATTACTTGTGCTCTACTGCATTAACTCTGCAGTAGACACCAGGGTGGCTAAAGACCCCCAAGATGGGCACGGCATGTGAAAGTGAAGTTTCTTCCAGCTGTTGGAAGGTGACCTTATCTGCTTCCTTTTCCTGAGCATGTGTTCTGTATAAGACACCTTCCTCAACACCACTCATTTGTGTCTACCATCCCAAGGGAGTGCTTCATGCACTCCTGCTGTTCTCTTGTACGAAGGGCAGTTCCATTTCCTCACTTTCCCAGTCTGTCCTTCCTAATGAACCTGTTTCCATCCACCGCAGCACTCCAGCCATGTGAGCTGTCCCAGTACATCACTGTGACTGCAGTGAGACTGTAACCCTGCAAAGGCATAGGGATCTCTAATTCCTCCTGTTTTTTCCCCATGCTGCAATAGATAATTGGTACTTGCAACTTAAATTATGAATTCCAAATGAGAGCGTAAAAAAAAAAATCTCATTTTAACCTCTATTTCATCCTCTTGTTTACAGTCCCTTAGGAATGAAAATACCATAACAAAGAAACAAACAGTTGTGATTTTTCCTCCAGTTTAATCCAAAAACCTGTGGAAGCATGAGGCATTAGATGGAAACAACAAAGAATACAAGGGAATAATTGAGCACTATAGCCAATTATTTCCTTAATTTTGCCTCATAACTCCTTTTGTGGAAATCAGTTCATTTCAATTTTAAGTTATCTTGAAAGAATACATTACGTGTGACTTCTATTTTGGTGCCAGTCTGAAAAAGGTAGGTGGAAAGGAAGCTCCATACTTGTTTATAAGACAGCTGTAAGCCCAGGAAGAACTTCAGGACCTCAAGTACTTACCCAAATACAGCAAGCTGAGGTGACCCAAAGGGATAGTGAGACACAGACAATGACACTGGGTTGTGTCACAGACCCTTTCCCATGTGGAGTAGAGAGTTAGTCACTTAGGGTAGAGGGATATGGCGTGTTGCTCTTGGGAGGTGGAGGAAACTGCAAACATTTGTGTCCATCAGGCATATTTATGAGGCATTCTGAACACCTGTGTGGTTTAATCATATTTGGTCATTTTGGTCAATGATGTCATAGGATTGCAAGGAACAGCCAGAGTGAAGGAAAACTTTTAGAAAAGTAGGAGGATGGGCACGGAGGTCTAATCTGCCCAGGACAGCAAAGGGGCCAGAAGAAGAGGGTGAGAATGGTTGCAAGAGCAAAAACATCTAAGCATGTACGGTATCTAATTTTTATTAGGTAGAATCACACGTAGCAGCCTCGTTTTCCCTTGTTATATCAGTGGGCTCATTGTGATGTTTGCAAGAAGAGACTGGCTTTTGAAAAAATATGAAAATCAGGATATTTCTGCTGTGATGGAAAATTTGCAGCTCACAAAAGAAACTTGTGCCACCACAGTAGGAACTGTGAATAAAAGCAGATGGAGAATAATCCTGGATAGTATTTTTCCTTCATACAACTAACAGAAGTTAAACTTTCTTAACTGATCACAGAGGCCATTTAACAATGTCAAGTTTGAAAAACATCGGACCCCACTTATTTTTGTAGTTCAATAACTTGATGTTTACAACCACTTAATCCATGCAAGATTTGCAATCAACTCACCTGACAATTCTTTTTATTTGCTATTGTGTTGCACTGTTTCCTTTTCTGCTACTCTGTTAATTTTAAATTTTGTACCTCTATGTTTTTCACTTGAAAACATGTCTTATATATTTCATAATACCACATCAAATTTTTAAATGACAGTTAAAGATACCTATATAATTTAAAATTCAGGCTATAAAACAAAATGTCAGTGATTCGAGTTCTGTTTAATCAAAGACTCTAGGAAAGAGGTATACACAGAATAAGAGTCATAAGCTGACTGAGGTTAAAAGGGACTTCTGTAAGTCAGTCGGTCCAACTGCCTTCTCAGTCAGGGCCACCTAGAGCCTGTTGCCCGGGGCTCTTTAATATCTTCAGGGATGGAGATTCCAGAGCCTCTCTAGGCAACCTGTGCCAATGCTCATTCACCCTCAGTGAAAGAGTGTCTCCTGATGTTTCTGGGGAATTGCCTGTGTTTCAGTTTGAGCCCATTGCCTCTGGCCCTGCCACTGGGCACAACTGGAAAGAGCCTGGCTCCATCCCCTGTGCACCCGGCCTTCAGGTATTTGTACACGTTAATAAGATCTGAGCCTTCGCTTCTCCAGGGTGAACAGTACCAGCTCTCTCAGACTTTCCTTAGAGGAGAAAAGCTTTGCTTCCTTCACCATCTCTGCATCCCTTTCCTAGGCTCTGTCTGGTATGTCCATGTCTCTTGTGTACTGGGGAGCCTGGATCTGGGCCCAGCACTCCAGTGTGGCCTCAACAGTGCAGAGGAAGGGCAGGATCACATTCCTCCTCCTGCCGGTGACATTCCTCCTAGTGCGGCCCAGGATGCTGTTGGTGCTTTTTTTTGCCACAAGAGCACACTGCTGGCTCATGGTGAACTTGGTGTCTACTAAGACCCCCAAGCCCTTTCTGTGTAGCTGTTTTCCAGCTGTGCAGCCTCCAGACTGTACAACTGGTATCTGGGTCTGTTCTTCCCCTGATGATGTTGAACTTCTCCTTGTTGAACTTCATGAGGTTAAACACCACAAAATACACCATGAGACAAATTATATTTTGTCAATTCCTGTTCAGAAGATCTCGCAAGGCAGTCGGAGAACTTTCACATACTGTTATCTCCCTGCTAAAGGTTACCTGTTCAGCCAGGCAGGAATCATACAGAACACTCCTGCTGTGAATTCAGGAATAGAAAATGTGACACGTGGCCTATTTTTGTACCAAGCTCTGAAGACACTGCATTTTCCTTTCCAAAAATGAGACATATTCCATTCATGGCCTGATCACTGTGATTTCCTATTATGCTAATAAGTTTACTACATTAGTAAGTCTACTAAAGGATAGACAGTGGTAATTATTCACCATAGCAGTAGGCATTGTAAACACTTGCGGGTTTTGGTCATAATATGTACAGAATCTGTAGAAATAGAGATAAAATCTCAGTATCCCAAAGTAAGGAACGAGTTAAAATAAAAAGGAACCAGGTTTAAAGGTATAATGCTATGCAAAGATGATGACAAGTCTGAGCTCAGCTGAAAAGATAGTACTTGGCCAACTTAGTACTTGGCATGGATGTGGCAGTAACAAAGTAAAATGGTTATTAGGGCTACAGTGCATATGCACAGTGAGTGTATTTCTAATGACACGATCTGTCTCATTTTGAAGAAGCCAGAAATTTGATGGAAAAGACATGTGAAAATCTGTGCCAGAAAGGTACGCCATGATCAACAAAGTCTTCCTACTTGGAATTCCCTGATTCGGTCCTGCCAGGAGGTTTTCATGATTGCTGCAGACAGCTTCACGCAAAACATGAGTGTGAAAGCAGAAGCTATTCCTTTCTGCAGCCATGTAGGGAAACATGGTACCCACCAGAAAGTAATAACATTTTTGTATGAAAGACATTATTCAGAAAACTTTGCAAAATTCTTAATTGAAATAATTTGCGCTTAAGAGCTACCTGTGCTGGTTTTCTTTAAAAAGAGAAATTCCCAAATACCACAGAAGCAGAGAATTCTGTAAGCAGAAGTACGGAAAGCATCTGGTTTTAAAGACAGCCATACAGTAAATGAGTTTTCAAGTGTTTGTATAAATGTAATCACATACAGATCCTAATTCTGATCTCCACAATATTCACAAAAACCAGAAGAAAGCCTTCCCAAGCCAGTGGAGCTACATTTCACAAGGAGGTCCAATTTAAGATGAAAATACAAATTTGATGTTGTTAAACAGCTGGTGACCATCAGGCCTGTTGAAATCAGACCACAAACTCATTAAGGCAGGAACAGCTTCTTTGTTTGTGGCTGGTATCTTATTTCTTAATTGCAAGTGTTATTACAAAATGAGAGTAGAAAGGAAAGCTCTGATTTTTGCTAATTCAAAGCAGAACTAGAACTACATCAGTTTGTTAGGGTTGGAAGCTGAATTTTGACACGTGTAAATAACAGAAACCCTATTACACTGTGTCAAGAACTAGAAAGTCAAATCACATTTGACTTTGCTATGGTCACACACTCTGTTCAATACTAACATTTTACACAACCTCCTGCTTTTAGAAACAGAATTAGTCATTCATGTTTTTTCTACATAGAATTCAACGAAGATTCAAAATGTCTTGATGAAAATAGAAAAGAAAAACACCAGCGTTGGAAAAGAAAGTACTTCTGAAAATGTTGGCACAGGCAAAATTAAATATTCAGCTGACTTCAACTTGCCTCATAGTGATGTGTTTCCCTGGTTTTCTCGGTCATATTCTCTAAATATTATCAACCAAGTCTTCCCACTGATAGTTCCTGTGTGCCAAAACAACACACTGGATTTTGAAAAGAGTGTAGTAAAAGGCTAGAGAATAATACAATATTAATATTTAATTAATTTCTATAACAGACATCTTGAATAACCCATATCATCATTGGTGAATCAGAGCTCAAGTCAGTCCAGCAGTTTACTTACTTGGGAAGTATCATCTCCTTGGACGGTTGAGACAGACAACAGGTTAGCAAAGGCATACAGAGCTTTTGGAAAACTCCATAAAAGAGTTTGGTGTAATAAACACCTGAAGGAAAGCACAAAGATTAGTGTTTACAGAGCTGTTGTTTTGTCTACTCTTTTGTATGGGTCCGAATCATGGGTCATCTACCGCCACCAATTGCAACTCTCAGAGCGCTTCCATCAAGGTTGTCTCCGCTCAATCCTCAACATCCACTGGACTGACTATGTGACTAATGTGTCTGTCCTTGAACAGGCTGTGGTCACGAGTTTTGAAGCCATGCTGCTGAGAACACAGCTGTGTTGGGCAGGGCACGTCTCCAGGATGAAGGACCACCGCCTCCCCAAGATTGTGCTCTATGGTGAACTCGCCACTGGCTGCCGCAAGAGAGGAGCCCCGAAGAGGAGATACAAGGACTCCCTGAAACAACATCTCAGCCTCGGCCATATTGATCATCATCATTGGTCTACTCTGGCCTCCAGCTGGGCGACATGGAGACACACTATCTATAATGCTGCTGCTTCTTTTGAGAACACACAGAGAATCATTTCTGAGGAGAACAGACAATGCAGTCAACAGCACCGCCCAGTTTGGTATCATCATCAGCAAATTTGCTAATGGTGCCTTCCACTCTTACATCCAGATTGTTGGTAAATACATGGAACAGAACTGGCCCTAGAGCTGAACTGTGAGGAACAGCACTGGTGGCCCAGCATCTGGTGTGTTTGATTCATCACAGTGAATGGTAGTTCCGCTCCTAGGATGCTCCAACAGGATTAGGAGCATCTTAAGTGCCTGTCATGTATTTGACATACACAATAGGCATGATGCAGACTCACTTTTACACTTAAACACTTTATCTTTTTCTATACTGTTTGCAAAGCAGACTTAGAACAGCTTAAAACCTGACAAAATTATCAGAGAAACAGGATAAAGCCCTGAAAATACAGTTTTACCATGTGAGTTTAATGCAAATGTAACACAAAAAGAGCCATTTATGAAAATAAGAAAGGTTTATAACATAAGCCTCCTAAACAGCCTCTGCAAAATCCAAAATCCGAGTTCAGATGTAGCTTTGCTTCCATGTCCAACACAGCTCTTGTTTTCTGTTTTCTCCTCTTTGTGGATCCACCTCCAAATAAAAAGGAAAAAAGGAACATATAATTCTTACCTGTAGGCAAGAAAATCCCCAAATAGAACCTACAATTTGTAACTCAGAGTGGTCAGTTTTAGGAATGGGGGCTGTAGTTACTTTAATTTCATAGAATTGAGCTTAAGCCATCCGCATATTAAAAACTGAAAACACTGAGAAAATACCTTCCTAAAATGTCTTGAAAAGATTCTATTTGCCGGTTGCAAGACGAGAAAGATTTTACTGTTTATCACCTTGACTCAACAGTTAGGAATCTCCATTTGGTTCTGAGATGAGACAGTGGAAAAAAAAAAAAAACAACAAAATTATCTGGCTTTTGTAACACAGCTGGTTCCACAATGTTATACTGACTACAGCTTTAAAGCAAAAAAAAAAAAAAAAAGGAAAGAAGAAAAACCCCAAACCAAACACTGAGAGATTAAAAGAAGCAAAAGCAAGAAGACTACGTAATTTCAAAAAAAAAGCATTTTGAAAATACTTTCCTAATAAGCCAAGAATTGTGGCTGTCTGGAGCTGAAGAAACATAACAAGACATGTTCTTGCCAGCTTTTACAGCTGGATGGGGTAACGCATACTCCAGACTCAGGGATACACATTTAGGTAACGGTCCATTTAGGTAACAGTGACAAGTTTTGTATTTTCTATAGTTTTCTAAAGTTTTTTAATGATCATGACAAATTTGACCACCTTTTCATTAACAAGAACCTGAAACTTTGACAGCAGTCAAATAAGAATGAATTTTATGTTTGCAGATCATCAACTAATATCATTGTATCTCCACTGACTTCAATGAAACTACTTGCAAGGCATTTGAAGACACTCTACCATATCCATATGTCCTAATATTTTTAAGACATAGTTGTCAATACTGTCATCAGATATACATTTCTCAGATGTAACTTGATGGTCTAAATATAATTGTGAAAGGAATCTTAAACCTGCTTTTGTTAATCTCTTTGCTTCTAACACATATTTACCACACTCCGTTTAATCAGAACAAACTGCTTTACCCAATAGTATGCAACAGCCTGCATATTTTCAGCCCTATCAGCCCTTTTTTAAGTCCTGTATTTTAAGTGTATTTCCAAAAGATGCGTGAAAACTGTTCTCCAACATTCATCTTCCGAAAAATCTCAAAACCAGAGGACAAATGGGACACACTTCTTCATTCACTCAAGGTTTCAACTGCCCAGGGATTCACTGGTCACTCATGTCTTCATTCACACGGGAAACAAGTAATCACACTCATTACAGCTCGTGCTTCCCTACATAAAATACCTCTGAACAATACTTCTACATACTAGGCCTCATTTTAATTGCTGTTTCCCAGTCAAAAAGACAATATAGTTGATGAGCTGTGTGGAAACAGGCTGCCCATGCAAAATTTACCACAAACACTCAGTTAAAGTCCTAAGGGACTGTGGGCCCTATGCTGTTCTTTTTCTATAGCTCAATGTTGGATTTATTATCCCTTTCTACTTAATTGGAAGGCAATCACTACACAAAATTGATTCAACAGAATTAAGCTAAGATTTCTATGTTTGTGGGAAAGCAGGTGATGGTGAGTCTGTTTCATTTACTATAGACTTTTGGGACATACACTGATTTGTTACTACAACAAAATCTCCCCTCTTTCTAACTCATATTAGGATGGTGATAAACTATGAATTTATTTTTTGAGAGTTGTCTGTATATCCTCCTTTATCAGAGGCAAATTAGCAGGACAATGTCTTGGAAGGTGGTGTGCATTTTCAGAAACCAAATATAGTGTTCATGGTACAACGCTTAAAATGGTACTTCTGGATTTGGGGAGTAGAACAAAATGTCAGAAAATAATCCTAAAGTATAACTAATTACTTCTAAGGAGTTTAGATACATGCATATTTTCCATCAAAAGTTAAAAGGATCCAGCATGTAAAAAGCCCCAAAACAGGCCAGAAATCCTTGGTTTCCTACCAGGAGATAAACAGTCTTCATCACTTAGTGTTCTTTATTTCAAAGTCATTACAGTGCTAGCAGGCTTACAGACAGTAACATTTATTTTTACTATGGCTATATTTTATTTTTATTGTAGATATATTTTTATACTGGCACTGTAGTATATATTACATGTTATTCACATTTAGACTAGCAGAAGTTTTTGCCAGTATGTGTATATAGTCACACTTAAGTATTATATTGCGCAACCAATAGATTAGCAAATAGCATGTTGACAGGTCTTCACCTAAATGACAATGTTTTCAAGGCAAAAAAAAAAAAAACACCACACCTTTATTTGTAAAATGCAATACAGAGTACTGCTAAGTCATCTCTGCCAAGAGTTGCACCAGAACATCTGATTGCTGACACCCAGTTGTGAAGTTTGGGTAAGGTCAGCTATATCTGCACCAAAAGATCAAAGAAGGACAGAACAAAGGAGTAAAATACATACAAAGGCTCTCCCTCTGCAAGCTTCACCACATCCTCTAACATATGACTTTTCATTTAAACAGCCTTTCTTCATTTTACCTATGCTTTTCTATCATAATTATCTAAGTTTGGAAGTCAACATCTTTTTACTGCTTTTTTTTCCCAGTCCCAGAAGGAAAACTTAACCTACTAACAACCAAGAGCAGAATAAAAAGCAGTTCTGACCTACACTGGTTGAAGTTTGTTACAATCTTACCAAACTTCTTCTTCTGCTGTGGCTATCTTACACCACACAGATGTGTAATGTTCTTTAACTGACGTAATAAAAATTAAAATAATGAATATTTTAAAGTGATCTGGATGACAGCCTGAGAAAATGGCTCAGACTCTAAAACACATTCTGTCAGTTTCCTGAAAAATTAATCACTATTAGTTTGAGATTACAGACTTACTGCATTCCATCTGGTATGAAGAAATATTTAAATAGTACACAATTAATGATAGAAAATTGATATGAATTAAACAGTTTTACATGAATTTGTTAGAGGTTGACATTATTTCCTACATTCAGGGAAGGCTGTTGCTGAAGACTTAATAATATGTATTTGTCACAAAATATTATCTCTCCTGCCTTCCATAGCCAAAAAGGGTAGAAAAATCAGCAAAACAAATTAAGAAGTGCCATCTTCAGCATGCATTATCTCACTTATTATTTAAATATTTGTTTTTCAGCAATCTCTCTTCCCAACTGATATATACAGAAAACTTTTAGCTTAAAATACAAAGATTAAATTTTAATCATATTTGTATCATATAGTGTCATATATATTTTCAAGCCATGTACCATTCTCATCCACATCAGACCCCCTCCATCAGCACGTCTTTAGGTCACCAGTTAAAGGCCTGGGTTGATCAGGGGAAAATTCTAAACATGAAGTCCTTCAAACATTTTATTGAAGTGGCTCTTTCAGTCCATCATGCATTCATAGTTTCTGCAAGAAATTATAATTTCAGAAGTCCAGTTCAGAGTTCTGTGACACACATAGAGATAAATGCTCATTATGCTACCAGTGTGCCCTTGGCACAAAAAAAAAAGGTGTCAGCAGCATCCTGGGCTGCATTAGGAGGAATGTCACCAGCAGGAGGAGGAATGTGATCCTGCCCTTCCTCTGCACTGTTGAGGCCACACTGCAGTGCTGGGCCCAGTTCCAGGCTCCCCAGTACACAAGAGACATGGACATACCAGACAGAGCCTAGGAAAGGGATGCAGAGATGGTGAAGGAAGCAAAGCTTTTCTCCTCTAAGGAAAGTCTGAGAGAGCTGGTACTGTTCACCCTGGAGAAGCGAAGGCTCAGATCTCATTAATTTGTACAAATACCCAAAGGAAGGGCACACAGAGGATGGAGCCAGACTTTTTACACATGTGCCCGGTGACAAGGCCAGAGGCAGTGGGCACAAACTGAAACACACACGATTCCCTAGAAACATCAGGAGACACTTTTTCACTGTGAGGGTGAACGAGCACTCCGAAGGATTTTTTTCCCCACTAGATGGTTCTAGAATGTGCAGCAGTACTACAACAGACCCCAAAATGCATACCACAGCCCACCCGTTTGCCATTCCTTGCACCTTTCTCAGCTTCTCAGATTAGTATGGCTGCTGTGAGCTCACTGCTTCTGGGCCAACCCTCCACAACCACGTGTGACTTTTTACACAGGGTGCTTTTCCTTCCTAATGACTCAGCTCAATAATATGCACCAAATTCAGTTGTTTCTTCAAGTGAAGACCACCAGGGAACAGGGGTGGACTCAGGCCCACTCAGTATGGGATCCATCACTGTTAACTAATTATTCCCGGCCAAACATACAGTTCACATCAGTGGCAGTCCACAGAGAAAAACAGGGCGGGTGTGGCTGGGGGGTGACCCGGGACCCCTCCCGAACTTCGGGGAGTATCAACAAAGCAACTGCCGAGTGCCAAAGGCAATGGAACCATCGGGGGATGTAAATCGGCACTGGTGGAAAACGGAGCTTTTCCCCCGTCCCCTAGTCTAAAAGGCTCATTGCCTAATGCTCCCCATCCCACCTGGGCCGGCCCCTCCATCGTGGCTACAGGGGGTTGGGGTTTCCCTTAATCAATTCAGCCGGTGTGTTTCAATAGGACAGTCGTCAAGGCCCGAGCTAGTCAAACAATGAAACCTAACGCTTATCTTATCCTAGCAAAGATTGTTGGTGTGGAAAATTAAAAAAAAAAAAAAAAAAAAAAAAAAAAAAAAAAAAAAAAAAGGAAAAAAAAAAAAAGAAGTGTGAAACTATAATAATCCATTAGTAAACAAGCCTACAAACACAGCTACTTGGTGCACCAAAATATGCAATATGTGATTTTAATGTCGGAAAGGCCCTCAGCAGTATGTTTTTATGTCTCTGTGGGTTTTTTAGGAGTAGAATTCAAACATCAGTCTGTATTGTAAATTCACAGGCAGTATTCTAGACGGCATTCTCATCAAGAGGAGTCAGCCATAGCATTTGTTGGCACAGCAACAGTGAGGGAATCCATCTATCCATCTGCAGCCAGAGTTGCAATCCAAGGTGGGTCACGTCCCTAAAAGCACGAGGGATAAGGTGCTATTTCGCCCCCTACTGTCCTGGGGCAGGCTCCAGGATCCGTACCAGTGGCGATCCTGTTACCGTCCCTCTCTTGACGCCCAAGCACTTCCCAGCAGCTACAGTTTCATTATTAAAAAGGTGTCTCATAGAACTGTATCAGCGTTTGACCCGTAATTCACTGAGTTTAGGAGATCCACAAGGTAACCCGGAAGAAAATAACCTAGAGAGAGTCTCAGGATGCTATTGTTTCCGAACCTGCAGCCCAGCCCATTACAGCTTCTTGGAGAAAGATTCCTATGTGAATACTCTTCTTTGCCATAACTCCTTTTTTTTTTCTCTCCATACTATATCATGTGAGTAGAGAGGTCTCCTTAGCCAGCAGAGTTCAGAATTCTGCAATTACGTGTTTTGACATGTGGGAGCACCAAGAGATCCTCAGGTTATCTACACAAATGAGTGTTGTAACAAAGTAGCCAGTCCCCAGTCCAGAAGGTAATACTACAATGGTAAAAAAACAGAAAATCACGGGAACTGGGAAAGCCGGAAAACCTGGCTCCTAGTTCCAGGGTATGTGCTCTACATAACTTTCAACCAGAGAAATACGAGCCCAAACAAAACAAAACCAAAGCAGTTTGTGAAAACAAGAATAAGGCATGTATGTAGAAAAAAATAGCAATTTATAGGTTAAAGAGGCATTCATAAACACCTAAAATTATTATCTCAGGGAACATACACACAGAAAACAACCTAAGAAAGCACTATTACCTTTCAACAGCCACTGAAATATAACAAAATTTAACCAACAGAAATGCAAGAGGCAACATGAAACGCATCTCAGCTTTAAGGCTGGTTTACTTACAAATCCAGCAAAAAACCTGCAAACTTCAGCAGGTAAGAACACATTCAGTGTTTCTCTAAGGGACATCCACCTTTTTGGTTTTTTGAAGGTATGATGACATATGACTGAGCACTTTTCTCCAGACTTCTTTTTTTTTTTTTTTTTTTCCTGAAGGAGAGCATACAGAAGGGTCCACCAGGCTTTCCTGGGGGGAGGGGGATTGGAGGTAACAACGAAGCAGATGATGATGATGATGATGACATTGCAAGCTTTCAAATAAGAGACAATTCACTCATGCACAGTTAATGCCTTGTGAAACAACTTGTTTCGGAATAACGTATTAATTCGTAAAGGACAATCAAACGCAGAAGTTAGGATTCAGAATTACAATCGCCTCTCCGCATTCAACCTTAAAGATAAGGGCTCCCATCTCTCTTCGGAGTCAAGGAAGGCTATACACACCTGCTTATCGTTTAAAGATACGTGGCTTAGCGCCCAGCGAGACCATTACAATCACGAACGCCC
>VXAY01004420.1:219448-267143 GCA_013399855.1 Oxyruncus cristatus | reverse complement strand
GCTGGGGATCCACAGCCCGGCGGCGAGAACCGCCCCGTCGGTGAAAGGCACCGAGTCACGGACACCAGCGGCGCCTCCGGAATCTGGAAGCGATGATTATATTTTCAGAGAAAAGTTCTGAAGTGAACTTTCCTCGGTCTTGGCGTTTGGCGCTGTTAAACTCATCGCAGCGTCGGAGTGGGGCTGAGCTTTGCGGGCGGTGGGGCAGCCCTGCGGAGCCCGGCGGGGCGCACCGAGGTCTGTGTGTGCCTGGGACAGAGCATCCGTGCCCGCGGGAACAAAGCTGGGAATGAAACCCACTAAATTGCACCCTTACACAAACAGTGCAGTGTGTGAATGCCACCCTTAAATCTCTGTCTATTGATAGAGATGCCAGTGTGTTGTTTTGAAGGAGGCAGAATGACTGTGAAAATGCAAACTGCAGTTACGGCTACCTTGTGAGAATCAAATTTATCCAACAATCTGTGGGGCAGATGGTCTGTGTTTTATTTTCAGTTCCACTGTTGACCTGCTTTGACACCCTGTTTAAAGTACCTCCCTTATTCTTTTTCCCTCACAGCGTTTAAGATACCAGTGGTTTAGGGAAGCATCTTTCTATGTATTTATGCAAGCTCTATGTTG
Organism: Oxyruncus cristatus; assembly: GCA_013399855.1. NCBI lineage: Eukaryota > Metazoa > Chordata > Aves > Passeriformes > Cotingidae > Oxyruncus > Oxyruncus cristatus. The sequence continues at coordinate 266,522 of VXAY01004420.1, read as the reverse complement.
GTTATGGCAAATGAGGTACCACATAACGAATAACACCTTCATAACTTAAGTGAGGTGTATTTGTGTCAGTTGGGAACACTGCAGTCTCTGAGGTGGTGGCCTGTTAATCTGTTCCAGAAAATGGTAGGCTAAGGAATTACGTAGGAAATTTTATGGCACTTAATTTATCCCTTTGCTTAAAAGAGAGAATTAGAATAAATGTCCTCATGTTCCTGTAAATGTAGTAAGCAACTTGGGTGGGTGTTCTGGTTTTAAAATGCAGCATATGGATGCTGTTTAAAAAAAGACTGCGTTTTGCCTTGAGCTTCATTTTTAGCATGTGAGACATAATGTGCTGTAAACAGCCGATATTTATGAATGAATGCTCTGATTCTTCTAAGTTCCCACTCCTTCACCAGAATTATTTATTGGTAGCAAACTGAGTTTTTTAAGGATATGCTGCTGTTGCAGTTTTCTGTCATAGATGTACTCTGAGAGATGAAAGTAGGCTGCAAGAGTTGTGTGCGCTGAGACTGATGCACTGTGTCATGCTTCAGGTGATAAGGTACTTATTGCAGCACAGGGTACGGCAAGTCTATCCCCCAAAGTAGAAGAAGTAGCAATTCTGTGTGCTAGATTTCTTAACTGGTTGACACTACTTGAAATGGGACCATGCAGGCCAGTGTAGGCTGTGGGCCCTTTGCTATGCTGCCTCTCTGCCTCTGGAGGACCAATTTTCACATAGTTCACAGAATACTTGGAGTTTGAAAGGGACCCACAAGGATCATCGAGTCCAGCTCTGAAGTGTATGGCCCATACAGGTATCAAACGCACAACCTTGGTGTTACTAGCACCATGCTCTAACCAGCTGAGCTAATCTACGTTGCAGCTCTGCTGGCTGTATGTTTTCATATATCTGCATCTTGTCCTCCTGCTCGGGGCCAGTGCAGTTGTAACCAGCTGTAGTCCCTAAAAGGAGATATCCTTTTGAATTCGGCATGTCACAGATCCTGGCTTGAATTTGTTTATGTGGGATCTGTGTAGCTTCACTGAAAATAAGGAATCTGCCACATGCATGATGTTCCTACTCACTTATCATGCTTTTGTCCCCTACTTACCTCTTTTCCAGTATTTACTGACCCTTGGTTTTGACTGTTTGTGCACCTTCCTACTTCACATCTCTAAGAATGGATGTGTTGTTTTGGCAGGTTCATGGTTTTGTAAGTTTTAAAATAGGATTAGCACTGAAAAGCATGTAAAAATACTTTTTAGACTAAGTAGAATTTAGGATTAATGTTTCTCTTTTTTTTTTTTTGTTTTAACTGAAATTTGCAACAAGATTGTATATCTTTTTAAGATGAGCTTACTTCTAAGTAAATATACAGTGCAAAATTTTTTTGCTTTTTCTCTCCGATAGCTGTTTTCCTCAGTTGGGTAACCGTGTCAGCATGCTAGCTTTCAATTTTCTAAGGCTTCTTTTGAATTTACCGGGAGGTATTTTTACGCAGTCCTCCAACCACAGGTCTTGGTAAAGTCAGGTATGTGAGCTATCCCACTGGAAGTGAGCAGATCATCGACGGTGAACAGATCAATACATACTTTTTCTTTCAATTTGCTGTTCTTTTACATGTAAAGTGAAGCAAAAATAGATGTGCTTGTCAAAAAAGTACATGAATTTGCTGGGCTTAACTGGAAAGATGTATTCTTAGATGGTAGTACAGCATTTGTGTACAAAATCTGAGGATACTATTTGTGCTTTGCCAAGAATTGTTTATGTCACTGTGGATCAGATATTTTTTTCTGTCTCAATTCTTCTTATTCTTAATGTTCTAAAAACACCACACTTTATTCTGTTAAGTTTGAATTTCTGAGTCAAGGATCCTCTTGATGGGATTACAAATTTCTCTTCAGGGGATTCAGAAAATAGCATATTCTGTGAAGTCTATACTTAGTGGAGTATGACATTTGTCTCGTCAATGTAATTTTCTTTATTTGATATTTTTGTGCAGCATTGATACTTCCAAATATACCACAATAAGTAAAAATAATTTGCTTATAGTAGGTGGTGAGAGGTGTTATCAGTGCAGAACTTTGTTATCGCCGCAGAAGTTTCCGATCAAATGGAGATTAATGTCAGAGCAAACAAAAGGAGATTCCTAAACAGTAAAAGTGTCATATTTACACCTTCTGTAGAAATAAATATGGGCTATAAGTAGTTTGGATTTTAGTAATGTATCACTGTTCTTTTCTTTATAAAAGATTTTGGTAGTGCCATGAAAATAATCACTGATCATAACATGCAAGTTAGTCTACTATTTGAAATTGTAAAAGAGAATCAAGTGTATATGATACACTGCAAAATAAGGACAAGTTGTTTCAACTCTTGGATTTAGGCCCCCTCTTCCCTACCTCTGAGATGCTGTAGACTCGTTAGCCACATAGTAATTTCATGAGTCTTATTTTAGTGTGAAAATATACACCTGTGTCCATATTCTGGATTGTCCAGTATTGTCTGATCTTTATTGCCAGTAGAACTGTAGTTGCATCATATCCACTGATTGCACCTCATTCAGATCTCCCAGCCATTATTTAACATCCTCTGTGGGGAGAGATTGTGTTATTTTAAAGGTGATCTTCCAGAAAGAAACTAGAGAAGGTCCCTTCACATGGGGTCCCTAAAGCTGAAGACCCGTCATGGTATCACCACACGAAATGCCTCCTTCCCTTGTGGTACTTTGGTGTTACAGTTTTGTGAAAGGTGGGAAGTTTTTTGTAAGATTGTGGCTTTAGGAGTTGAAAGTAGGTTGGCTAGGTTGAAAGTGGGGTTTTCTGGGGGAGGGCCACTGAATGACTGAGTCAGCAGACTGGGACTCTTGAAGCAGGTCCTGCAGTGGCTTATCAGTACTGTTGTGCCACGTCTAAGGTCTAGATTGTGTAGATACAGATGTCATTTTGCACATCTCTGATCTTAACTAAGGTTGCAGAAGCACTGTAACTTCATGACAACTCACCTGAAATCTTCCACTAAGTTCTGACTGCTTCCACAGTATTTTAGGAATGTGCTCTTATGTGGTATCCTGAGATAATGCATGAAATTTTTGGAATGTGACTGTGGTGCTTGCTTTGAGGAAAGTAAATGTGAAAGCACCAAATAACTGCTAAACTTCAAGAAGTAATATCAGAAAACTGGGAAATTTAGGGAGAGATATTGAACCTTACTTTAGGTGGTGCTTCTGACAGTAAAAATGCCAATGAACAACAGCTCTCAGTTGGTGTCACCTTCAGTATTGTGAGCAGATTACACCTAGGCATCCTCCATCCTGGAAAGAGTTTGGGCAGTCCTATCATACGAACAGGCACAACTTCTGTCACGTGGCCAGGGGCAGTTTGCGTGGTCAGTTGCTTCATTTTGCAAGCACTAATTCAGCAGAGTCTGCATGTGAGTCCTGTTGCAGGAGCTTTCCTCGGGTGCATGATTGGAGCAGAGGCTGCAGGCATTTTCGAATTGTGTCTCCTGGGCTGCCAGACCTGCCCGGTGACTTGCTCTTTGCAGAGATCTGAGGGACCTTCAGGGGCAGAAATAGATGGTGACTTGAATGAATTGTGTTGCGTGTGAGATAGGCACCCCACCTTAGATAAATCTGCTTTACTGGTATTTTGCAGTGTGAATTCTTTTTCTTCTCAGGAACTGAATGCAATGTGAGGAAAGATATTAAGCTATTAATGAGCATCCAGAGGAGGCCAACAGAAATGTGAAGGGCCTTGAGGTGAAGCCATATGAAGAGCGGCTGAGGTCACTTTGCATCCTTAGCCTGGAGAAGAGGAGACTGAGGGCAGACCTCGTTGCAGTCTACATCATCCTCGTGAAGGGAAGAGGAGGGGTGGGCACTGATCTCTCTTCCCTGTGGTGACCAGTGACAGGACCCAAGGGAAGGGCCTGAAGTTGTGTCAGGGGAGGTTTAGGTTGGATATTAGAAAGGAGTTCTTCACCCAGAGGGTGGTTGGGCAGTGGAAGTCTCCCCAGGGAAGTGGTCACAGCACCAAGCCTGACAGAGTTCAAGAGGTGTTTGGACAATGTTCTCGGGCACACGGTGTGACTCTTGGGGATGGTCCTGTGCAGGGCTAAGGGTTGGACTCGATGATCCTTGTGAGTTCCTTCCAACTCAGCATATTCTGTGATTCTAAACCACATGAATCATCAAAAACAATAACATGGTGTTGGAGACAAGATTCCTACCAAATGACAAATCCATGTTTGCATCTTAGCAAAAACTGAGTTGTTACCAGGTAAACCATTTTTTATATTGCATTGTGTCTTAATGAATTTTGCTATGCAGTGGTCAAGTCCTCTTGTGGTTTTGACTGCCTGAGTGCATTCTGGAGTTGGGGTGTTTCAGACTGACTTGTCAGCTTTGTGCAAACCATGCCTGTCTGTCTTTTTGGCATGTTCAAAGCAGTGTTGTGGAACTTTGCTCACCTGAGTCAGACTTTTTGTGTTTGGTAGAAAGTGAAGGTGTGGATTTATGCTTTGGGGGTTTTTCTCTCCTTGCTTTTTACTGTTTTTCTCTCCTGCATTGGTGTACTGTTTTAAAGTTACAGCTGGTAAATTCTTAAGGTAATTCACAGAGTTAATGAACAAAGCTGTGGGTGACTGTGTCTTCATTGCATTTGGGCACTTTTGGGTCCTTATATGCAAGGCCAGATAGTTTGACTGGCTGGGTTTAACATTCGTAAAAGAAAAGACCCAGTCGGAAGTACTAATTTCAGGTTATTGAGATACCGTGCTGAAAGAACTAGATTGGAATGTCATTTTAGGTTTACTCTGACTAGGTTCATGAAGAGCTTAACTTGTGTTAGATGGACCAGCACAAATTAGGATATTGATTTGATACCCGTTGCTTGTTGTTGATGGGGTAGGAGTGATGTTTTTTTATTCCCTCTGACTTAAATGACCAGGAAAGGTTAAGGGACCTGGGTGTGTGTTTGGAGACAGAACCATATGATTTGCAAGTGTCTTACCTTAAGTTCACCTTACTTGTGTTCTTTGTGGCTTCTGATGTTTTGATGTATGGAAGATTAAATCTGTTTTCTAAATAAGCAAATACGTTCTTAAACGAGCACGTTGTGTCACTATGATTACTTTATTAGTAATCCAGTAAGGACACAGAACTAAATCAGTGCACTCAAAGTGCCCAGTGACAAAATTCATTTAAGATAATTGAGTTGAGGTTGAGGGGTTGACATTCGAAGTGTATCTGTAGATCTTATATTGAGAAGACTTAAGGTGGGGAATTCACTTTGTATTGGAGATCACAAGAAATCTTTTTTGTCCTGCCTGAGATCTGAGTATTTCCCTCTTTAGCAACAAATTTTTCCACTGAACAGGAGTTGGTGGAGAAATTATGCATAATGGAAAGTATAAAATAATGTTGCTTTCTGTCCGAACAAGTGTGAATGCTTGACAACCTGTGGGTTTTTTTTTTTTTAAGAAGCTGCTAAAACTGCTATTCCAACATTGCTACATGCTAGAGAAACCTGAGGAAAAAGTAAAATGTGGTATGGCCCGTTGAAACTAAACAGCTGAGTCTCTTCTGCTTTGTTTGCTGGCACAAGTTCTGTGTTTGTCACTGTTTTTTTTAAAGGCTGGACCAAGGTCCCTCATACAGAGTTGCTGTTTTACGCAGACTGGCCTCTCTGTCTGAAATCTTCCCCCTGTTGATCATGCTGCCTTGCATAGGACAATGAAAAATGGGACATGAGGAAGTGAGCATACTGCTGTCTATGTGATTTTCTTCTCTGTGGTCTTTTGGTTTAGAGCACCTGGTCATGCTGCTGCGGGGCACACCTGGGTAGCTTTGGGTCAGTGAAGTGCCTGTACAAGTTAGCATGTTTTGTTTCCCTTGCAGTAGCAGTTGTTACAGCTCCATTGTATTTTATTAAAAAAACAGAGATACTTGTATTAATTCATCTGGGTTAAGCTGCTTAGGTGATAATCTGAAAGTACATTAAAAAAAGGGGCCTTCCTCATTTAGGATCTTTGGGAAAATGGAATAAAACTTTTCATATTACGGATTTCAGCAAAAACGAGGGAAAAAAAATGCTAGTTTGACTGGGTGGGAAGCATTGCCAGCATGCTCCATTGAGAAGAAGAATTGTTATCTACTGGAAATAAGTTTAATTATGTTTCTTTCTGCTTTTTAAGAGATGAAATTGGATTAATACCCTGCCCTGAAGCCAGGTATAACCGGAGCCCTATTGTCCTGGTAGAAAACAAGCTTGGTGTGGAGAGCTGGTGTGTCAAGTTTCTTTTGCCATATGTCCACAACAAACTTCTCCTCTACAGACAAAGAAAACAGTGGCTGAACAAAGATGGTAAGTTATCCATTTGGAGAACAGTATATTATGTGGTTCTTAGTGCACATTTTTTATGTATCATAGAATAATTTAATTTGGAAAGGACCTTTAAGCTCATCAAGTCCAGCCATAAACCTAACACTGCTAAGTCCACCACTAAACCATGTTCTTAAGTGTTTACATATCTTCTAAAATACCTCTTGGGACGATGACTCTGCCACTTCCTTAGCCAGCCTGTTCCAATGTTTGACAACACTTTCAGTGCAGAAATTTTTACTCATGTCCAACCTAAACCTCTCCTGTTGCATCCTGAGACCACTTTCTCTTGTCCTGTCAGTAGTTGCCTGGGAGAAGAGGCTGACCCCCACCTGGCTACAGCCTCCTTTTATGTAGTTGAAGACAAGCAATAAGGTTCCCCCCATCCTCCTTTTCTCCAGGCTAAACACCTCCAGCTCCCTCAGCTCTTCTTTATAAAACTTGGGCTACAAACCCTTCACCAGCTCCAGTTGCCTTCACTGGACTCACTCCAGCACCTCAGTGTGTGAGGGAGTACAAGGAGATGGTCACTGCCTTGGTCCTGTTGGACACGCTGTTGTGATCCAAGCCAGGGTGCTATTGGTTGTCTTGGCCACTCAGCCATGCTGCTGGCTTGTGTTCAGTCAGTTCTGACCCAACACTCCCATGTCCTTTTCCATCCAAGCAGCTTTCCAGCCACTGCTCCCCAAGCCTATAGCGTTGCATGGGGTTGTAGTGACACTGGGGCAGGACCCATTAGAACCTCATACAGTTGCCCTTAGCCCATGTCCAGCCTGTCCAGATCCCTTTGCAGAGCCTCCTTACCCTCCAGCAGATCAACAGTCCCACCCAACTTGGTGTAATCTGCGGACAGACTGAGAGTGCGCTCAATCCCCTTTTCCAGGTCACTTACCCTTCATAATGCCAGTTCAACCTGTTATGGAAGAAATGATTATTACTGAGGAGAAGAGCAGGCTTTGGGTTGTGCATCTTGCCAGTTTGTTCAAGTTGAGTTGAAAATATAAATCCTTTCTTGCCCAAGCTGGAAAAGTTAGAGAGAGACAACTTACTTCAGTGAGTTATTTATGGAACTGATGTGAATTGATACAGAAGGAATTTTCTCTTGCTTTCCTGGGTCAGAAGGAAAACTGTGGTGATACATGTAAAAAAGAAGTGAGGTGTGTTTCAGATATAGGGGTACAAGAAATCATTAGTCCATATGTATTGGTAATTGTAAAGTTTTATTTCCTTTCTCATCTCTTTGGTTTGGTTTGTAGTTTGTTATGACTTGGATGAAAAATTCTTCAGTATATGTTGTTTAAAAAATTCAAAATAAAATTTATAAATAGGTGTGACATAGGAGATATTTGACTGCCTACAAAGTGTCCTGTTCGGAGTAAGAATGAAAAAAAATTAACTAGTTTATGAAATGAAATTTTTGTTTATTGTTGCAGTCTCTTCTAAATATCTACTGGAATAAAGAATGTTCTTATGCTAGGCTTATCTCAGTGTCTTATTTCTGATGTTTATTCTTTTTAAGACTTGTTTCTAGTATCTTCTGCCTGCTATGGTATTTTTCACATTTTTGTTTCTCAGAGGGGTATCTTTACTGTTGACCTCTTAAAGAGTTGAGATCTTTAGTATCTCACATGAAGCTGGGTTTCAGTTTTGGGTTGTTACCATATTTTATTTTTTTTCTGTTTGTGTGTAACTAATCTATCCATAAAGCACTGGCTGTGTCCATTGTGTGCTAAAATATGTGGGATTGTCTTCCCCTCTTGAAGCATACCAAACGACCCCTATGCACTGAGTCATGTTGATTGCAACTATATAGCAAAGGCAGTCTCCCTGGTTGCTTTATGAAGTAGTGAGTTAAAGAGTTATATTTAAATAGTAGGATAGTAGCAGACTGGCATTTAGTCATCCTGTAGGTAACGTGTTGTACCATCTCAAACAGACAGGCTTTGAGCCTGTGTAGATCAGAAAAAAAGTGTGGTCAGTGACATCCCTCTCTTGATGTAACTGGCATTTGCTTTTCTGTAGTATTTTGTTACTGTAGTCTGTTACACTTTAAGTGGATGAAGCCAGCTGTGAACTTACCCTCATTAAACTGTAGTGTAAGGGGCAGTCAGATGGTGTAGTTAAGTCTATAAATGTGCACTTGAGCTTCTTTTGTGTTCAGGGATGATACAGAGAAAGAAGATTGAAGTCTTTAGTGAACCTTTGAATGGATGAATGAATGAAAGGCAGTGAATATTGCCTACTTGTTTTTTACCTGAAGGTGGGGGTCTAGATTTATGAAACACTTCAGTTCCTTTTTACAAACATGGATATATAAGCATTTTGAAGAGTAACATTAAATGGCAGAGAAGGTTAATAATGTAAGTATTATAAATTTAATAAAAAGGGCTTTAATATAGGGAATATAGTTAATATTTAGTCTGGCACATAGCCAGATACAAACTTCAGCATTTAAAAAGTTGAACCTACTAGCACAACCAGTCTTAGCAACACCAGTGGTTGTCATTGGCAGTGTTTTTTACAGGTCTGAGATAGGAGTTTGTGATGGGTATTGTGATCATGCTGCACCTCTCCTTTGGGCATACTTCGTTTTTGGTCTTAATTGTTTTGGTAAAGTCTCCCCTTGGAAGTTTTCACACAGAGAGAATCTTGTTGTTTCAAGCCAAACTACTGAGATTTGTGTCACATTTTTGGGTGTCTGAGGACCCGTGATAGCCATTATCTAAAGGGCAGCTGGGTGCTGGTGTGTTGTCACCCTGTTCCGGTCACACCCGTGCAGGTACTGTGTGGTGGTGACAGTGTTGCACCTGCTGGTTCTACCAGGATGGTGGGTGCACCGACTGCTTCAGGAGTGTCTCTTTTTCCCTACCAGATGAAATCTTACAGAACCCTTCCTCTCAAAATGCAGATCATAAAACTGTGGGGGTGAATACCGAAGTAACATGAATTTTAGATTACTGCCTGTATTTGTAACTTTTGCATTTGTTTTGGAAATGAAACTCCATTCTCCTTTGTCTCTTTTGTTACAAAAGTCAGTTTCAAATGTGTGAGAGGAGGTGATCTACAGCATTTTCATGTCTGCTGAGATTTTGTGTCACCGATGTAAAACACGATCAGGGCCCTCATGTTAATAACATGTTTGTAAAGGAGTTTGGTATGTTTTACCATAATTGAGTTTCGTGTTTGGTAGGAAGTTTTAGCAGAAACTGAACTGCAGTGGTGGAGGGAATAAAGGTGGAAGTCTTTCCCAGGTGGCCTTAGAGAATTACCTCTGAAGTGTCATAAGCAGCTATACTGTACCAAGAGATGTTACTTTTTTCTCTCTTTGAAGTATCTAGACTTTTGCTCCAATTTCCTTTTTGTAGACAAGAGCGCATGCTTGGAATTTGTCAGGTTGTCTTTTGATTCTAGTGAAGGGATAGATTTGCTTATTACTGCTTTAAAACTCAATTGTATATTCCATTGATGCTTGTGATAAATAGTGGTTGCAAATGTAGTCTCTGGTTACATCTTTTGTTTTGTTCAAATCACTGTAAGCCATTAAAATAGAACAGAGGAGAAAAACAGGGTGCTGGTTCAAGTGTCTGCTTTCAGATGTGGTGTCTGATATTTTCTCTGGTAGGATTGCTGGGAAAAGAAAGTGCTTCATAGTCATTGACTGATAGGTTACTATTGACTGATAGATGTTTAATTTAGTTACAGTTTCTTTTGGATGCTTGGAATCCACAACCATGACTGTTCCTCTCGTTACTCCTGTTTCAGTTTAGAAATCCTTAAGTTAGTTCCTTGAGACAATTTTCAAAATACCACAGCTTAGTGGAAAATCAACAGTGTGCTAAAGAATTATACACCACACCCCACATCAACCCCCTTCATTATATGATGGTTCTGTGTGTTCCTTGTAAGGAAGAACGTTATGGGAAACACAAAATTACTTTGCCAGACATAAATGATCAATCAATCATACAGTTATATACAAAGTTATTCCGCTTTTTGATCCTCTTCAGTATTAACTTCTTTTGCAAAGATACATGAAGCCATGTCCCTCTTCATTTTGCATTATATATGTTCCATTACTGTTGCATTTCATCCCTGATTTGTTCACATTTCATTTTACAGTCACATTAACTGCATTAACCAGAGGCCTGGTTCCATGAGATACCTTTTTTTTTTCCTTCAAGGAATGAAATGCCTCTTACTTGCTGAAAGTCACCTGAAGTACGGTGACTTTAGTATGTTAAATGGAGGTTGATTAGGAGAGAATGTAGCTAAACTTTATGGACAGTAAAAGCTTGGATAGCCACACTCAGTTTTGAACTTCTTGGTCAGTTGCAAAATTACCATGTAAATGTAAGACTTGTGATTTCAGGACAGATTGACTGATGTGATTCTGTGCCTTCAGGGACTAGAGGTTAGTGACAGTCCTTGGTGTCTCAGGCTTAAGTGGACATGCCTCATGATTCCGCACCGTTTCCCTGATGGGACCCAAAACTGCTGGAATGATGCAGTGGAGTGCAAAGGGAAGGGAAGGACTAGGTTACAATGAAATTAGTCTTCCATCTTCAATAACTGTATACCTCAGTCTTGTTTTTATCACATTGTTAAAAATAAGTGTAATATGTAAATCTACAATATCCAGTGCTTAAATGAAGGGTAGAAAACATGGTTTATTTTTTGTTTGGATTTTTTTAGTGGATTAGTCTTAAAACCTCAGTCTGAAGCACTTCATAATGTATTTAAAGTTTTTCTCTGCAGTTTAATAGTGGAGTAATGTTGTAATCCTAATTATTTGTTATGGTGTTTAATTTTTCTATCTACAGGTTTTTTAGAGCGTGTGTATTTTTTGTAACAGTATGGTATATGGCAGTCATCTGCAGCTCAGACTTGTACTGAAATAGTAGGGTATATTTTTAGTTGTACTATCATATTTAAATTCCTTGGATTTTCTTTGAAAAACTCTGATATATACAGTGTATGTGCAATTTAAATTGCTCAGTACACAAGGATGCTATATAATGGGTTTTTTCTCTCGCTGAGGGCATACTCAGTTCATTATTTTAAATAATAAAAGGGAGGATATGTCAGGTTTTGCTCCCTCTTAAATTAAGATATAATTTCTTCTGGAACGAGACAGCAATATTTTGCAGAGATGGTCATCCGTAGGTACAGGAGCCTGTGGCAGAGAGGCTTAGAGGAATGACAAGGATTAAAGGAAGTGCAGAGGGAACACTGCTGTGTGTGAATCATTACTAATCGTGGTGCCTCTTGTTCTGTCGTTTTAGAGCTGATAGATATCACGTGTACCCTACTGCTGCTGAACCCCGACTTCACCACTGCCTGGAATGTGAGGTATGTTGCACTCAGGGAATGACATCAGAAAGACTTGGGCCTTATGTAAGTCACCTGTAAACTTTGTTTTAAGTGGTAATTAGTGACATAGCAAGAGCTTGTCAGCTAAGGTGTTCTGAAGGAATGTCAAGAGTCTCTTCTGTCCTATATATTGCAGATAGTTTGGGACTGCCTTTTTTTTTTTTTTTTCGGTAGTGCAGACTGAAGATTACACTGCTGCATATGAAGGCACATGTTTGCCCCACATTTTCAGTGTGTAAGTCCCCTTGAACTTCCACTCCTCTTTCCTCCTGTCGGTTAATGAGGGACATTTCTAACCTTTATACGGGCATATCCTTTTTGCTGAATCACGCAGTGTCTGACTGATGTCTGCTGTGTATCTTCACTCTTTTTGTTTCCTTTTGAGATTCTGGTTCAGTTTGCTGCCGTTACCAGTGCAGCCTGTCAGGGCTGAATAGAGCTCAGCAGATACACTGCAAGAGGAGGGGAGAGGGTGTCTACCCTTTATTTAAGACACGTTGCCCCTGCTTCCTGCTCCTTTCTTGTACCTGCTGGGTTTAGTATAGCTTCACCCTAGATCATGCTGCACAACTTCTCCAGGAGTCATTATGGAGGAGAAGCAGGAATTTACCTCCTTGCTCTTCAGGAAGTGCAGAAACAACAATTCTTTACAATCCTGTAATTTTATACTTTTTCTGTCAATCTCAGAGTTGGAGGAATATTCTCTTTCTGCTGCCTAGGTAAGACTGAAGACAGTCTTAAAGGTATAGTTTCAGAACTATAGAAGGACTGACAGAAAATTATGATAGTCTCTAGGAGGGCTCTCATAAAAATAGGACTTCTGTAGTTACGGTGCATTATTGTATTTGGTGAATTAACAAAATGACCTAGAAAGATAATGGCTGCTTTTAGCTGTCAGCCCTACATATGGTGAATTGATCTTTTTCTTTTTTCTTCTTTCACTACTGATGTAGTTCTGAAGGATTCTGCTGTGATCTGTATCTTTCTAGCCTCTCAGGTCTAAGAAGGAGGGATGAATGTGATAGCAAAGGGCTTACTGTCATGAAAATGTATAGCTTGAGTAGCTTTCAAGTGATAAAACGGAATTAGGAGCATGTATAAGTACTAGAGCTACTACAGTAATGTAATCTTATGGTAGTTATAACCAATTTCAAGTTTTTGGTTTAGGTTTTGTAGAATTTTTTTTGATTGCATGTGCACTCATCCTTATCAGTCTGGCTTTTGTTCTGCCTGACAGCTGAAAGAGTTTGCTTGTAGGTGCATGAGTGGAGTAGTTCAAAGTTGTAAATGTAATTAAAAATAGTAAGTGGAATTAAAAGTGTGAATATGGAATATGGATGGAATATAGATGAGAATTGTTTTCTTTTTTATGATGTTTGTGGTTTACTAAAATAAATTACTATAGAAGGTGACATTGCTCCCCAATTTCTGGACCAGTGACCTAGCTGGCTGGCACTCTGTGTTTGAAAGTCTGCTTAACATCCAGGGAGAGGCTGTTATACAAGCCAGGCAGTATTTGTGGAGTTACCAGTGAGCCTGCTCTAGCCAAGGAACTACTTTGCTGATTCTGACCCTGCATTGTTTCAGGCTGCTGCTGGGAGTTTGCTCTTTTGAAGGGTAGGCACTTTTGTTATGTTGACATAACATTTCAGCTTCTCTGTGAAGTTCCTGCTTCAGCAAATTACAAGTCAAGCTAGCCAGATGTGTAACATATACAGTCACAGAGTGGAGGACAGACTCTGTTCTGCACGGATGCTGGAGGTAAATCCTTACCCTGAGCTAGTAGGAGCTGAGAACTGATTGTGTCAAATTTGCACTCTGCTTGCAGAACATGATGGATCTGTTGTAGCATGATTAGTTTCATCTTGCTCAGAGGATGTTTGTCCTACCAAATTCATTCAGCCAAGTCAGAAGACTAAAGGGGCATTTTGGAGGGCAAATGAGCATTTCAGCTCAGCTGACAATCACAGAAAGTTGTATCTGGTTAATGAAGCACAGGAGAATCTAGGACTTAAAACATGCTATCTGCTAGGAAGGAATAGGTTGTCTACTTTGACTTTGAAGCTATTCTAAACAATTGTTATGTGCCTACTACATACAACATAGGTTTGTGTTTTATTTATTTATTTTAATTAGAATAAGTAGGAAGCTGCAGAAGGGAGATAGAGACTAAACTAGGAGAACTGAGCAAGGGTTACTGATATGGTGTAGGAAGACATGCTAAAGAATAGGAGGCATATCACTTCTTAGAACTGAGAGGAAAACCCCTTTTATACTGGATGGGCTACAAGATGTCTCAGTTGTTAATCATAGTTTCAGTTATTCTGTGTTTTTAGGAGTTGAAAAATCTTGCAAGTTAAAATGACCAAAATTTTTATGTGATTGTAAAGGAATTGTATTAAGTGCTTTTGTTCTTGCTTGTACCTCCTGGCATGTACAATTGGTTAAAAGTCAAAAGATAATAGGTAACAAGATGCTCTGAAAAGTGAATGCTTTTACTATTAGGTATCAATAGCTTCAAAGGTGTCACATGACAGGTTAAAATTTCAGATTATTTTTTATGGAAGCAACAATCTGTAACACTGAAAAATTATCTGTGATCCACGTGGCAAGAAAGTGAGCTAGAAATTACATATCCCAAGTTGGATGTTAGCTGAAAGAGCCCTGTAGAGATGTATGTAGGAGTATATGATACTTATAATTGCAGTCCTGCTGAACGGGAGAATCTCATACAAAAATCTTTGAAGCTAAAAACAGCTTTTCTGCCACAGCAGTGAAAGTGAATCTTGTCTGTACTGTACCTCAACTTTGCAAAAGAGGCAATTTACCTTATAAGAATAGAAGTGTGAGCCTATTTATTTACAGTTAATGCTCTAAAATAGAAAGAGCAATTTCTTCACTGAGAGTTTGGGTTTGGGAAGGTAGGTGGCCTGGTAATCTAAATCTGTGTTAAATATGTACATGCATTTAAGTGTCAGACTGATCTAAGCTGCCTCTTCATTGTCTGTGTGGTGATTTTTACCAAAATGTCACTTTTGCAACGCAATAGTAGGGCAATTGTTCCACCTGCTCCAGTGTTGATATTCCCTGAATCTTTCTCTTGCCTGCTTTCCAAAAGTCAGTGCGCTGGCACAGAACAGTCTGGTCAGTCTGCCACTCCTGGCTGGTGTACCTGGAGAACCAGCTAAAAGCATCCAATCTGAAGCATGCTCGAACTTGGTTCAGATGAAAACAAATGTCCCAGTAGTTCTGTTTCTCATCTCTGCAGGCAGTTCTCTACTGACTTCACTAGCTATCAGAAGCAAAACTTCGTTAAGGATTTATACGTTTCACCACTTTTCTTCAATTGTAAATAATATTTGCTCACTGCTAGAGTTGCAACCATTACCTTCTGACCCTGGGTATACAGTTCAGTTAAAGCAACACAAAGCCAAAGTACCAGATGGAGTCAGTTTCTTACTGAAAACTACCAAAACAGGCAGAAAAGGACATGAACACTCACGGGAAAGAAATATGTCAATTTGTTTGTGAGACTTGGGCCATAACTTTAGGACCGCATTATATGTTCTGTGTCAGACTGCAGAGAAGTTTTACCTTCTTGTTAGCACATCTGTTCTGTCCCCTGGGGTTTTTTGCTCAGAAAGTTGATCATCTGCTCCTTTCTTACTACTGCTCCTCTTGCTGAACTTGGTGTCGTGCCTAATGTTATGATGAATCATAAATTATAAAATAAAACCAAACCAAAACTCAAACCCATGCCAAAATTGCTTCTGCTTCTTGCACTCTGAGTTGTAGTTATGACTTCTACAGGTTTGGGGAGATGTGTCTTTCCTTTCTGCAAATGGTAACTTTGTAACTTACTGTATCTTTACTTCAAAGCTGCAGTACAGTGACTAGTGTCCTTGGAGGAACCAGTGATGGGGTGATGGCTACCAACATGGTCAGGACGGGCAGTAAGAGTTGTAAAACTAGCAGGTAGAGGGTGAGGAGCAGGGAATTCTGTGCAAACAGCAAGGATTCTGTGAGAAGGCCAAGTATGGAATTTAGTTTTGCTCTGTCTGTGTTGGAGGTGCTCTGGGAAGGGTTGTGTTGGATGAACATTGTTTTATCAGGGCAAAGTTGTTTTTTTTTTTAAACTGAAAGTTGTTTTACAATTAGTAATTTCAACCTTTTTGTTAAGTTTGAAAAGCATTCTACGCACAGAGAATATTTTTCCCCTTCTTTCTACATTTAGGGAACATTGATACTGCATCTTGAGCAGTATTTAAAAACTGAAAGTAAGAGTTAGGGAGTGCTATGTGTAACAGTATATTTAGATGTACATAATGAACAGTAATTTTAGATAATGATCTTAGGGCTTAATTTCAAGAAGGAATGTTTATTCATACATGTAACCCTATTGACTGTTGACTCAGTGATTTCTGCGTAGGTTTGTGAACCAATGGGTTGTATATGTTCAGATTAAGATAAGGTTCTTTGATCTGGATTTATTTTATTTGGCCTGATGAATAGTGTGCATGTATGTATAGCACAGTGGAACGGGTGAATCCACCAAAAGGTTTTTAAACTCTGGTAGTTTGACAGTGAAGTTCAGTTCTGATACAAAGGAAATGCCATGTAATTTGTTACTGGAATTTGTGTTCTGTTTCCAGGTTACTACTTTTATTCATACAGATTTATTTTATCTTTTGTAGGAAAGAATTAATACTGTCTGGCACTTTAAATCCACTTAAAGATTTGCATCTTGGAAAACTGGCGTTAACCAAGTTTCCAAAGAGTCCAGAAACATGGATTCATAGGTTTGTTTCCCCTGCCTTTTATTGACTCCTTAAAACCATTTTTCGTAGGGGTTTTTTGTTCCCTGTTCTTGGATTAAGAAGAGCCATAGGTGAAGGAAGACATCTAGCAATACAGCAGAATCTTTGATACAGTCATTGTGGAATACTGTGCGTTGGCTTTTGAAGATACCTGCCTATATTTTACTCTCAGAACTGGAATCATATACACCTTTTTGCTGCATACTTTTTTAATAAACTTGGGGGGTGGGATAAGTTTTCCTAAAGGTTTGTCATGTCTTGCAGCACCTAAAATTCTCAGCCTGAAAATTCCGATGCCGTCAATAGTAAGTATTTGAGCGCTGTAGGTTTCTCCCTCTTTTCCTCCACCTTACTACTAAATTGTGGTCTACAGGCATTCCAGAAAGAGAAGAATTTGTAAAAGCTAACCTTTATAATCAAAGCTGGGTTCTTTTCCATTTTAAGGTTGGTCTTTTTGCTTTGGTGAATTTATTTTTATAATACCTAATGTAAGCAAAGTCATTAAGTCACCACTACTAAATATTATAATAATAGATCACATATTTGGAAAACATAGCTCCAGAATTACACAAATGCACAAAGCTAATTATCTCAGTCATGACTGAGCATTCATAAAATGCCTGTAGCCCAGCCAAGTGAAGTACAGATCCACTGCTCAACTTTGTTTAAAAACAAAATAAATCTTGGTATATGTGTGATCTTTGTTCATTCTGCCAATAAAAGGATAACTCATCCTTTTATGGACACCTTTGTGAAGGTAACACACTAGGAAACAGTTTGCAATGTGTGCGTTTAACATGTCCAGCATTAGGACAACTGTAAAGTTGATACCGCATTAGGGTATGCTCTATAAAAAAACTAAATAAAAGTTCCATCTTACTGACTACATGAAAATTTTTGGAAGGGGAATTTGTTGGTAAGCTCTTCTTTGTGAGTGCATGAGCTTAAAATTCTCAGAGTTAATTAGAATGTCATACATGGAATATTCCTGGTGTTTCTTTCTTAGTAGTATTGATACAGTGGCAACAACAGTCATCTTCTGTGGCACTGGTTTTGAATTTTGTCATTCAACTACTCTTCATCACCTTCATGAAACTGACTCATGCTGCTTGATGGCTTTAAAGCGGAAGTATGTAGTTATAATGGGAAAAAATCATGCAGTTTGTCATAGTTTAACATTTATACGTGGTAACTAACACTGGAAAAATATGCTTTTTTTCCATTTAAATAGTTCTGAACCTGGTGTCATTCATAACTTTATGAAGAACAATAAGTTTTATGTAATTAGTCAGAATGTTACATTCTTTATATTTATTTATATCTTAGAAATAGTAAAAAATTTTGTCTATAACTTCCATCAATCTTGAATTATGAGTATTTTAATAGTGTCATAATTTGTTGTTCTTTTTCTTACTTGCCTACATGAAAAAAGTATATTTGAATATGATTGTACAAATATTTGGCTTGGATTTCAATATGCTGATCATGATTGATGCGTGTTAGAAAATAGGCTGTGCAAAAAGTTTTTTTTCTGCATCAGCATAATGATTATTCTTGGTTTTCTGTTCCCCTGTGGCACCAAATATCAAGACAGAAGTGCAAAAAAATAGAATGGGCCTATTAATAAAATTCAGTAAAGTGTATTGAAATTGTTTTTTCTTACACATGGCACGTACACTCACTAAACGTATAAAAATACCAGTCATTCATTTTGGAGGTGACCTGCTATATGTTTTGGGGGGTTCAGATGGATCTTGTACGTATACAGTCAGTATGTCTATTGATTGTGCAGGAATTCTGTTGGCATGTGCTGTTCTGTGGAAATTTACACATCTGTGGTCTGGTTTTGTAGGACCATTTTGAGTAGGGGCTGTACATGCATGGCTTATGCAGCCTTTAGGTTGCCTGTAAAAATACTACTAAAATACTACTAAAAGTCAGTCCAGAGTAAATTAAAAAAAAAAAAAAAATCTAGACTTTTGTAGTGATCTCAGTCACATGAAATCAAATATGTATAATTCATCAATTAAAAAATTTGTTTTGCTTATACCTATCAATATGCCTTATACCTTATACCTTGCCCTTCGAACTGTAAGCATTTTGCACTTTGTTACTGCTGGTGGTGTACAGAAACTAATTTGATTTGCTGTGTGCAGTACTGTCAGATGTAAAAGATATTGACAAAACAGAGTTAATTTTTTGTTGAATGACTTTTTTCTATCTCTTGGTGGATACTTCATCTTAGTGCTATGCAAGACTTTGAAAGAGAAGCTCATGAGAAATCCCATGTCCACAGTGCATTTTTTTGTAAATTTGTCCTTCTGTTTTTTTTTTTTTTCTGTATGCTCTAAGTAGCCATGAAAACTTAGAGTGAGCAAAAATTATGTTGGGGGTTATCATCATGTCATAGCTTTCAGTATGGGAAGGATTCAGATGGTTGTGTTCACTGCTTATTCTTATCTAGTTAGAGTGTAGTTCAGATAATTGAGGTAGTGGAAGATTTCATTTATATAAATGAAAACCCTTTTTCTTCTCTTAAAATCGCTCTCTCACCATTAACACCTTACATTGTTTAACCAGACGATGGGTGCTGCAACAACTAATTCAGGAAAACTCCTTGCCAAGTCTTGCAACTAAAGGAAACTTGGGAGCAGCGCCTATGGAGAGAATTCACCGACTAGTGCAGGAGGAAATGAATGTCTGCTCTGAAGCTGCTGGGAGATATCCAAGCAACTACAATGCCTGGTCCCATCGCATCTGGGTTCTACAGCATTTGGCAAAGCTGACTGTCAAGGTATAATAAAATAGTGAATAAAGTCTTCAATTTTCCTGTCCAAAAAAATACTGTTTTGCCAAGGAGAAGGTAGAAATATATTCATTAGGCACAAAGTAATTTTTCTTGTAGACATCCCCAATAGGACCTTGGCTGTTTCTTAGGTGACTGGGCCTCCAAAAGTACTTGTCTTTTGTGCAAGTGGACATCGCCGTATTTATCTGGTTATCCTGAAAGCTTTCATCCCCACATGCAGTTCCTTTTTGTTTCTCCAGTGCCCCAGACCAGGGAGGAAGTTTTGAGCTGCAGTTTTTGTTTGGATAAGCATTTTAAAACAAGCAAGCACAGGGTCAGGGAGGGTATAGGAGGGAGTGCAGACCCAGAGGCTGAGACAGAGGTCACTGAGCACATATGTCCTATTCTGGAGGGATGCCAGTTCCATGGTACTCGGCTCACCTCTGAAGGTAGAGGACAGCCCTTTGTGAGAGGCTGTCAAGAGTGGAGAGGGAGGTGTTTTCATACAGTTTTCTCTCTGCTTCTCAGAACGATGGCAAAGGGCTTGTGCTGTTCAGTGTGGAAATGGAGAAAACTGGCTTGGTAAGAAAGAACCTCTGTTAGAATTCAGATGTTAGTTGGCTTTTTTGTTTACTTCCAGTTGTTTGAAGCATCTTCCACTGTTACTCTGAGGTTCCTAGATGAGAAGCTTTGGTTTTTTGTAGATCTAAAGAGCTTTTAATGGCAATCTTCTGTATTGCTTTTTTTAAAGAGGTTTTCTAGTTCAGGTAAGGAGTGATCCTTGAATCATTTTGTTCCTTTTGTACAGGGAGTTAAAATGCAATTTTGTAGTTAAGATATTCCTCTGTAACTTCACAGCTTATAAATATGTCAGATAATTGAATTGGATTATTCCAAGATCTAGGTTGGACATGATGTGCATAGTATCAATTCCTGCTAAATAAAGGCTGGTCTGATTTTTCTGAGCCTCATGTTATTCTTAATAGACAATTTCAAAGTTCAGAAGTTTAAAACAGTAAGCTCAATTCCACTGAGAATGGAGAAGCTGATCTTAAGGTTTACAATGCAGAACTGGAGATGAAGAGGTTTAGTCCCCTTAAGAATCGCTTTTGTGGGCTGTTATTTAGTACTGCACTTCAGTTTGCTGATCTGTCAAAGGGAGGCAATGCTGATATCTCTTGTCAAGATACAAAAAAACACCTTGTGTATCCTGGGTAAAAGGCACTGTTTATACTGTTGGTATTTGCTCTGATTTCTTTTAGAACAGATGCACCACAAAAAGGTGTATAACTAAACCTTGTGTGTTTCCATGGTTTTCTTTGTGGGAGGCTGTGCCTTTTGTGCTGCAGGAGATAAAAGAAAGACTTCTCCCTGTGAAAGTTGCTTTGCATCAGCTGGTCCTGTTTAGTGATGTAGGTAGCTTAGGAGAAAAGGTTAAAGCAAGAGTATACCAGTAAGATTCTATTCAAAGTCTTTAGGAGTAAATGAAAAAGGTAGTTGTGATCTCTTTGGAGAATTTAAACTTTGTGGGAGGAGCAATGTGAGGAAAGAAGTTAAGGCCTGTAAAGAAATGAAACCACTAGCTCTAATAGAGAAAATAAAGTAAAAGAACCTTTGTCTGGTAGCCAAACTTGCCTGTCTCTCCAGAAATTAATTTTGAAGGTTTAAAAGCATTCAGAATTAAGGGAAAATTCTTTATTCCAGAAGTGTTATAGTCAGCAGTGTAAGTATTTACCACAGCTATTGCGAAACCCTTTCTAGGGGTTCATGAATTACCAAGTCAAGCAATCTGAGTATGGACGAATAGTTTTGTATTCCACAGGCTCTAGGACATGAAACATAATCTTATTGGTTGACATTATTTCCTGGAAAGTCAAGGTGTAAATTAATTTAAGTTTGGGGTTTTTTTGTTTTTAAGTAACTCGCCCAGCCTCTGACATCCACAATCCACTAGGCAAAAAGTAAAATTTTTATAAATAATATCAGTTATTTTATAACTAATAACTAATATCTCTAGTTTGGTGTACCACCTCTGCCTTCTCTGTTTATTCCTAACCTTTTTGAAATTCTTTAACCACTGTTATTTCTTATTGTAACTAGTTTGGGGTTTTTTCCACATCAGCCTGTGGGAGGTTTCTGAGAAACCTACCTTTTCAGAGTTTGAAAGAAGTATTAATTTCTTTTTTGCAGGGATGCAGAAACAGTGGTGGTAAGTTCCTTCTTTATGCTGGTTGGTAACTGTCCCTGTTTTTTGTTTCAGGTTCTCCTCGATGAACTTTCATCCACTAAATATTGGGTATCCATGCATGTCTCAGACCACAGTGGGTTTCATTATCGCCAGTTCTTACTCAATTCCTTGATAGGCAGAACTGTGACTGACAGTAACGTACTGGTAAATGAACAAAACCCTAACTTTCAGAAGGAGGAGGAGAGTGCAGGGACAGAAGCTGCTTGTGCAGAGGAGCAGAGCGTGGATATCCCCCGCCGTTTAGAGGAAGAGATGGAGCTCTGCACTGAACTGATTGATAATTACCCAGGGCATGAAACCTTGTGGTGTCATAGGTAAGAGGACTTGGTCAAAAGAGTTTCCTTGTGATTTGTGGATTGTTCTTTGCTTGATATTTCCAAACAAATTATTGTTCTGATTTTTAAAAGTATCACTCAACAAAAATTTTTAAGCTACCATGTCTTACACCTTTGGAAAACATTCAAGAGCATAATCAGAACTATTGCATGGAAAAATTGATTTAAGTATCTTTTTGATTTAGGTTCTGCTTGTCCCTGTAGTTTATGCAGGAGACACAAGATAATGTTAGGAGCATCCTCACACTTAAAATTTTTAAAGGATAAAAAGATGAGCAAAGGGTAGACAGAAGATAGAGTGGCTCCAGAAAACCTCTGCTTTACTTACTAGCTGGTTGCAGGTTCCTGACTAGGTAACAGCAGATTTGCCAGAGTGACATTGAACTCTTTTCATGAGCAATGACAGCAGATTTTGTCTGGGGGGGAATCTGGTGGGATGGCAAATCGAAGCAGTTCAGCAGCAACAGCAGGTTATTTTCAGTGCGTGACTTTTTTCTTCATTCTTCTTTCCTTTTCCTTTGAAGAAGGTGTGTGTTCTACCTTCAGCAGCACCTAAGCAACAAATTTCCTCTTCTGAGTGCAGTGGTATCATCTGCGGACAGCAGTGATGAGACTCTGAATAATTCCCACCACAGTCCTGCAACAAGTCGTATGGCTCAAGCTATGGATGTTGATGGTTTGAATGAATCCAGCAGCAAACAAGGTTATACACAAGAAACAAAACGCCTGAAGCGTGCTCCTATGCAGGACTCTCTTGGTCCAGAAATGGAATACCAGTTCATTGATAAAGTATTATCAACTTGTAGGGATGTGGACCAAGCCAGATTTGCTACTGCTTATAGGAAATGGTTAGTTACATTTTTAGGTCAGTGAAGGAAGTGTTTAAAGCTTTCAGGGTTCTTTTCTTAGTGCAATATTCTCTTTTCAGACACAAATGCATGTCTTGGTTGCAAGTGTTCGCCAACCCTGTGTTTCTCTCTCTTTTGATGGTCAGTCCTAAAGTTCAAATTCAGAGTAGAAGTCTGTCACTTTACTAAAGAATTGGTGTACCTTTTTATTTAACAAATGCGATTTGTTCCTTAATCTTTTTAAGGAATCACTCTGTCAGCTTCCTACCATGACATTTTCTTACTTTTTACTTCTATGTTAACTCTGAATCATTAGGCTTTTTTAAAAACACAAAAGAGGTAAAAGAAGAAAAGTCTGAAATGCATAAGAAACGGTGTCTGAGAAAAGGATGGGAGAATCTGTCAGTAACAACCTGTTTCCAGGTTGTTCCTCTTTACTATATGGCATCATGCTAACACCTTATTGGATCCAAACTGTATTTGGTGAGTGCTATTATTTTTGTATTAGCAACCTTTAGTAGAACACCAGACTAAAGTGTTTCTTTCTGAAGGCTGCAGTGACAATATTGGAGCCATCATGCCTTTTACTGTTTTTACTGGGGTTTTGTTTGCTTGTTAGGTGTCATGTTAGCTTGATAGGTAAGTCTATGAAATTGAAATCCTGACATAAGAAAACTGATAGAAAAAGTTCAAACACATCTTCACACACTTAGTCAGAGCTGTATTTGGAAATACTTTTCTTAAAATAGACTACATTCACTTCTTACTTGGTGTTTATTTTTTTTATCTCAACAATCCAGAATTAATCACGTTTGATAACATTTCTGAATGTATTATGATCATTACAGAATCTCAGCCTCATAAATCAAACTTCAGTGATTGTACTTAACCAAGGCCTTGTGGCCAGTATTTGATGGAGTAAAAAGTAACTCTTCAGACTGGTTGTTGAGATGATGCAGTTAAAAGAAAAAAAGTGACAGCAGGAGGGAGCTCTCTCTTCCCTTTTGTTCTTTCAGCTTCAGTCTTTGGGGTCTTTTAATCTTCTTTACTCTTCCTTAAGAGCTCTTCTCCAACCATACATCTCTGTTTATGTAACTGCAAATTTGAAGGGAATCTGAAATTAAATTTGACTTGTGTATTTTGTCATTTCCTTAGAACTTGTCTCTATAAGGGATTTTTTACATTAGTAGAATTGTGCTGATCCAAAGACCCAGGGGAAACATTCTACAGCTGTAGAAGTCTCTACAATGGCAACATGGCCTGTTTTAAAATCAGTGAGGGGATTAAATTTTCAAGTTAGTGTCCTCATCAGAATTGCTGTGTATATCTCCTGGCCAAAATGCCTCTTGACCATGATAAAGTTTCAAGGTGCTGTTTCTGTTGCGCAGAGAGAGAAACAATGAGGGAGGAAAAACACAGGTAGCCTGCTCAAAAGGTATCATTTCAAATGAAAAAAAAGGCACTTGAAATAGGAAAGTCCAGCACTTCTAAATAGTTTGATGAATGGAGTTTACTCTTGCATTTCAGAATGGAAGCAGACCACCTGTAGTCTTTGCGAATATGTTCCTGACGCATTTCAGGCACAGAGTAGCTAACAAAGACATTTCTACATGTATACACTGTTACTGTTCTGTTTACAGTACCTAGGTAAGACTGATCTAGGCATCTCCATGTCGAAGTTTTGTCTCAGAGGGCATCCACACCTGCCTCTCTGTAGCTAGGGATGTTTGGTCATTTGTTTTGAGACGCTCTGGGTTGCTGTCTTGGTTGATGGTTGTAGTTGCTGAAGAACTTAATTGTTGTCTGAAGGAGGTGTGGGAATGGCTTGAGAGGATAATTTTGTCATAAGATGTTGCCTCTGTGATCACTAATAAATGGGTAGGTTCAGGTACAAATGGAGTCTAAACATAAAGAACTTAACTTGAGCAAGAACTTTTACCTGTCTCAGAGGACCTGATATTTCTTGAGTATGGATGATATATTAAAGTATGTATGGTGGCCTGGGTCAGCTTGATGAACAGTATCCCATTCATTAACAGTATCCCATTAATGACTAGTGCAAACCTGAAAAGTGTGAAAGTAAGTATTAAGGATCACATTCTTGGTCCTAGGCTACTTAATAACGTAGTTGTGTGTTCTTTTTGCCTTGGCAAAAATTACCTATTAGTGAGAAAAATATTAGTGGTAGGAGCAGCCTCAGAAGTTGGAACATGATAAGAAATATTTCTTGAACTGTGGAAAGGAAAAGATGCTCTCTTCTTGCACTGGAATTACTGAGGCTTTTAGAGGAAAATACTAATATTAGAATCTGACTTGAAACCTATTATATACTTCTTCCAGATTATAATCTGAAGTCTTAGTTAGCTTTTTTAGAGCTGTATTGTGGAAGTTCTGTGCTACTGAATTTGACAATCTTTCCACCATAAACATTTAAACAGGTGCCCTCATAATACATGTATAAGTTCCTGTTCATGTCAGCATGAGTGATGCATACTAATAGGAAGACAAGACTTGGTACTGTGTGACTGAACAGAGTTGCGTTGAATTTTAATACTTACGAACTGTCCTGAGTACTCTGATTAGAGATGGTGCTGATATTTTTATTACTTTTGCAAAACACTGATGGCTGTAGTATAACTCTTAAGAGTGCATTTTTAAAGTCTGCACCTGATGGAAATACTCCTACACACTTTTTTTTTTCTTTTAATCCAATAAGAATAGTTACATTTAGAAGTGTTTGCAGACCAGACTCTACCACACAGAAAACTAAACAATAACAGTGAAATTGAAACAAATCAATTTTTTTTGCTTTGAAAGAAATGCAGACAATAAACTGTTAAATTTAAGCTTTTATTTTCTTGTGGTAGCAATATAAATTATAGGGAAGGAGAAAATAATATCTAAATTCTTCAAGCTGTCAATGTCCTGAAGCCTCATACTTGAAATGATTGAAGAGATATTTGTAACAAATTGCATTAAGCTCAGAATTGATTTTTGCAACAGACCTATCTGGCCATTGGGCAGTACTGCAGAGTCCCATTTGGGCACTGCTTGAAAAAAAAGAGAAGTGGCTTCAGGCCATTGGTAGGTAACACATACGAAGGTTACTGAGTATGCTTCCTTTAAGTAAGGTGTATCGGCTGTTTTGTGTTTTGGAGATCAGGGACTAAAAATGTAGTCAGTGAATATTCTTGGGGAGAAAATGTCCAACAAAAGCTGCAGAATACAAGGCTCTCACTCTCTGAAGTTCCCTCAAATATAAAATCAAACTTTGCACATCTGTAAACATCTTCATGTAACATTCAGCATCTTTCCTGACTTTGTCTTATACTGTAGTGTGTGTCATTTGAATTGATGCGGGCTGTTTTTGTTCACTGGGTTAGTCTTTGTAGAAATTTGTTTGTGCTAGAAACAAAGGGGTTTGAGGAACAAATGTAATTTTAAACTACAGAGATTGGAATAGAAGGAATCACATTTTTAAGGGGTTGAATTCTGAGCTGCTAAATACATTAACTGTTATTTCAATGACATTTGGTTTGTCTTGTGTGTTACAGTCACTGGAGAAAGATGTGCAGCATTAAAGAGAGCTACAATAACAAACCTGTATGACGTTATTGTAACGCATTGCTATAGCTGCACTGATGAATATTTGTTAAACTACTCATGTCTGCATATTTGTGTTTTATTGACTTCTGATGTATTTATACAACAAAATTCATGTGTAATTTAATAGGGGATAAGGCAAACTGTCGGTTTATACTACTTGATTAATTACCTTGTATGTACTTTGCTTTAGGAGAAATAAGCGAAGTGGTAATATAGATAGAAAGCTTAGATTTTTGTCTTACAATCGAAATTTCTCGCATTTCCAATTTTGTGTTAGTGCTGCTTAATTAGAATGTGTAGCTGGACTTTATGGATGGGGGTGAGTTTTTTTTCCTAAATAGATAATTAATGAATTTTTAAAACAGTACTGTATAACATTGATTCATAGAAACAAAGGGTTTTGGAAAGGTTTGTCTGCATAGCCAGACTCCACAAGCATACTCTTTCAGAAGAACATACAATACAATGAGGAAAATGTGACTATCAGAGAATAATTTAAGTCAGGAGTCTTTAGAGGATTTATTATTTAATTTTTGGACAAGGTTGTTTGCTTAGTTGTATTTTACCTTCTGTGAGGAAAGAATGCTGTTAGGGTTTTTTTTTTTCAGTCTAGTAGGACATGAACCATTGCACTTACAGCGTGGGGGAAAACGCCCACAACTGCTGAATTGTATCTTGTAGAGGAATTTTGGAAAAAGCAGTGAAGCGAAACATAGATGTGACTTCTAAATGCATGTTTGTCTTGTACTTATTTGGTGAGGTGTTTACAATTAGATCTTACTGTTTTATCAGTGTCAGATGCAAAGGAAAGGGTGTAACTCACCTATTCTCAAATGCACTTAACATTCAAATTAGTTTCAAAGGAAGTTCAATGTCCCTGTCTAAGATAATTTTCCCTCTGTTTTTCCCCATATGTTCAGAGGTATGTTTCCTTCTCAACTTCTCTGTTCTTCCAAGCAGCAAAGAAGAATGTAGCAAAGCATTGGTGAGGTGACCTAATTTTGTGTTTATATAACTCTGACTACCTCCCAAGAAGTACTTCGACTGATGTCCTTAAGTGGAGTTCATCAGGCTCAGTTTTTTCAGAACCTCATGCTAGGCCTATATTCTCTTTCAGATGTGAAAAGCAAAAGCTTTTTGAAGCCATCTAGTTTCCCAGGGAGAGTTTGAAGGAGAAAAGATAAAAAGACTGTGTACTTAAAGTTGGAAAACCTAGAATTAGCATAAATTTTCATTAGTCTTTTCCTCTGAAGAAGCAAAGTATTGCTAAAAATGGAGGAAATATGTGCTTCCAGGGAATTCATTGTATTACTCTTTTGAATTACAGTCCTGACACTTCCTAGTGGCTTTTACTTAGTGTGTAATATTACTTCTCAGGGCATAGTCTATTGTAGTGAATTAGAGTACATTTTTACTGTTTATAATTATTGATTTAAAAAAAAGCTAAACATGTAATAACTGGCTCTTTTTTTTTTTGTCTAGTGTAGTATTTTATATCTACCTAATGATTTGCAGTAGAGCTTACCATTTGTCTGCGTCATATTGTTATTCTTTATCTTAAAGTGCTGTTGAAGCCTTGCAGGGAGCTCCTGACAGCTGCTGGATTTCCTCTTTTGAGTTCCCTAGTACTGTTCAGTAGAATAGTCAGTATCTCAAAGAGTATGTTGTAATGGTGGAGAAGTGTTTAACAGTATCTGTGTTGATGCACCATACATCTTAGATTTAATATTCTAAGATCTTTTGTTAGAATTATGAATGCTAGAACTGCAAAAGCTTTTTTAATAGCTACCAGGCTCTTATGTACAGCAGAGTTATTCTGACAAGCAGAACTCTTAACTGAAGTCCAGTTTATTAAACATCTTTATCTGCACCATCTGGAACCTGCTGTAAATCCTACTGTATAAACAGAGATGGGAAGACCCCACAGTGAGGTGCCTGTTTTGTTCACGGGACATTTTGTGAACAGAATATAATTATGATGAAACAAAAAGCTTTTCTTGGATGAGGTACACCTGTATGTTCATTGTGAATAAAGTTATGAAATTGGTACATCATTAATACAGTAAGATTTCCTGAATGCTGTGTATAATGAGTAGATAAAGGGATTGGGCTTTTTTCTTAACAGAGTATTTATTACCTGTTATTTAAAAAAGTAATGTAAATGATACAAGGTACCAGAATTTGTTTTTAGAAGGCAAAATGTATTTATACCTACTGTGTTCATTCCCTTTTGTAGCAGTTTTTCTTTTTGAAATGGATGCATTTAAAACTGGGCAATCATCTTAAAAAGTGCGCTTGGCAATGTCCTCTTTACTTTCATATAATCGAAATAATAGATGTCTTAAGTAGTTGTAAGTAGTATTAAGATCCAAGGTAGTGACAGCACTACGGTGTTCAAGTGAGCCATTAAACACTAATTTTGTAATACTATCAGGTTCATCGAAGTAATATTCTATTTAGGAAATGCTTATTTTATCAAGATATGTGCAAAAATATTTAACTCTCACAGCTTTCTTATTAAGGGGATATACAGCTAGTTTTAAACATAATATTTTGCAATATTTTTTCTATGAAAAATTCTCAGATGCACAGTTGTGGCCATTGTAAATCTTATGTAGATTTCCAAGATAAATTAGAGAAATGGTAAATTTTGTAGCAGAAAGAATAAAATTATGACAGGACAGCAAGACACTGGAAAGTAATCTGCTAAATGACCAGTGTTCTACAGGATAGTGAATGTAAAGCATTAAGTTTGTTTTTCACTGGTCTTACTTTGTCATAGGATGAATTCCTGTCAGATGGGGATTGTTTCTTTTGTAATCAGTAGAGAGCTTATTTGTGAATAAATTATCTATATTTATTCTCCAACAGTAAGTGTGCTTGTATGTGTGAATGAATGGATGGTGGAACTGTATTTATGTCCTGTGAAAACTGCAAAAATCTTCCACATTTGGCTATTTTTGTATAGCACTGGTGATCTGCAACCAGACTCTTCCATGAAGGATCTGTTCTAAGTCTGAATCTAGCAGGATCAGTGCCAGTGCCAGGCTGTTTGCTGAAAGCAGCGAGATCTCTT
Organism: Oxyruncus cristatus; assembly: GCA_013399855.1. NCBI lineage: Eukaryota > Metazoa > Chordata > Aves > Passeriformes > Cotingidae > Oxyruncus > Oxyruncus cristatus. The sequence goes on along the minus strand of VXAY01004420.1, from coordinate 237,065 downwards.
GCTTCCCCTCTCTGTCTTACTCTGCCTCATTTTCATACTTGGACAAATGTGTGCACAGACCAAACAAATCATTAGTGGTGGTATAGGAAGCGTTTGAGACTGTGAAAGAGTTTGTAATGTCTTGCAAGCTGGGACAACTGGGGAGTGCACAGCCAATGACCTGGCTGGGGGGATACCTTCCAGGAGTCCTCCAGGAAGGAAATGAATAGGCGTGTTTTGTATGAAGTGCTTTAGCATCACAGGAGGCTGAGAAAACTATGTCAGATACAAACTAGCAACTTGAATTGGTATTTGAATACAAACAACAAGTAGTCTTTTTGGTACTTAATTCTCAATATTTTTCTCATGTTCTTTTTATAAATCGCATCAAAAATATTTTTGGAATTAGTCTTAGTTTTGAATGCCTTCTGATTTTGAATTACTGGATTTGAGAGCTTTACTTAAAGGGATCGATTTTATTGAAAAATGCTAGCACCTTTCCTCTCTCCTCTTAGACAATGTGATTCATTCTAAAATGTGATTCATTCTAAAATGAGCACCTGAAATCACAGGGCATAACTGAAGGTATTGCTTGTTGTCCTAGATGCGAAGTTTAAAAAAGCAAGGACATGTTTTACTTACACACTTTCTTCCCCCTCTTTTTAGCTGCTAGGTAAAAGGAGTATGTGAGGAAGCCCTGATTCAATAAGTACAGTCTTCTACTTAATTTGGATGTCCATTAAATCAGAAAGCTTAAACCAAGTAATAAACCCTCCAGTTTATTTTGTAGGATCTGGTTATTAGTTTGTTTTTAATCTGAAAGCTTTATTTTTACATCTGTTGGTGTGAGTGACGAGACTCTCACTAACTTCATTGACATAGGATCAGACCGTGCTGTGGAGGGGGTGTCAGCCACTACCTGATAGCCAGGACATATTTAGTGTGGTGAATTTTAAGTGACTTCTTTGTCTTTCACAAATTGTCGTTTTAATGGCTTCAGTGAAAAAAAGAACAGTTAGGGTAGTGTATGCTCATTAGCACTGTGGAAAAGAAGCTGTTAAGATTGTGGAATGTTTTAGTTTAAAGGGGCAGCTAGAGGAAAATTAAGGGTACTGCAGGGTATCAGTAGCTAAGAAAGTTTCCTTTTCCTCTCTGTTTTTTTTGGCCCCCTCTATTTTTGTCTGCCTTCTCTCCCATCTCTGCCCTCCCTCGCCATTTCCCCCCCTTCTCTCCCCTGCCCCCATGCTTTTTTGAATCTTTTCTAGTGGCAGAATGTTTCATACAATGCCTGTGTGCAAACCAAGGTAACGCTTCAGTTTTGGAAGTATTGCCTATCAGTAGTATATAGATTGATGCCCAAGGTTTATGCAAGATATTTAGGGATGATTGGTAATCTTTTAAGTGGCATGTGATAACTGATGCAATGTTGAAGGGGGAGAGTCTTCATAAATAGTGGATGGCCTAAGCATTGGTGTTCTCCAAGCGTGCTGTCTACATTTATGGTCAACAGTAAACTGCACATTTGTCACCCTTTCGTCTCACAGGTGCTTATAACTAGGTAACAGCTAATTTACCTTTTAAAGTGTATCTGCATAATGTTGATTTGAGATGTTCTACAATTATTTGTTGTTATCTATTACTAGATAATTCTCACCACACCTTTAGTCCATCTTCAGTGGAACCTAGCCAAGTATAAATGGCTATAAATCTAGTTTTGCTGTGAAGGGAAGTTGAAATTCCACCATATAAAACATACATTTTCCTGACGTTTATTTAGAAACATAGAAGGGCATCCTAGCACTGCTTTCCTGTTGTGCACACTGAGTTTTACCTTGTTTATCTCAAATATTTTGTATTGCATGTTAATTAATTTTTTCATATCCTACTAGTACAAAATCAATTATAAAATAATAAAAGAGCACCCTTACAGTTCTAACTATTCTATGCAGATGTCTTCCAAAATTTACAGGTACAATTTTAGTGGTGGTGGTTGGTAAATAGATTTTTTTCACTTATTTACCGGCAGACTTGTTTTTATATGTATTAGTGACAAAATGGACTAAGCACCTCTGTAAGTTATTGTATTTCTGTAGAAAATGGAAAATAGTGTAAAATTGTTTTCGCTAAATGTTGGCAGTTTATAAATAAACTTTTCATCTCCTAAAAACCCTCTGTTTTCCGGCAACATATTTGACTCCAGTTTCTTTGTTTACCGACTGATATCCTTCCTAATTATTGTTAATCACTTTTCAGTGATAGGCTGCCTTTAACTTGAACTGCACCTTCTTCTGTGAATTAGGTGATGACAGCAGACTTTACTTTTAAACATCGACAGTTAAGCCTTTTTAAAATGCTTTTCTAGGTCTTTGTTCAAGCTTAGTTTCTGAAAAGATTGAGGTGAACAGCAGCTCTTCTGGATAAGAAGTTTTTTGTTGGCAATAGACAGCTGACTGTCGAGTCAGCTGACTGTCTAGAATTGGAGAACTTGGACAGCTGATTGATGCTTATGTTTCTGTAATTTTTTAAGGTTCAGTGTGAAATTCTGTGACTTGCCTTTTTTAAAATCTGGAATCAAGTGGAATAGCTTATGCCAGTTTTTCCAAGTTCCATACAATCTTTGTGCAGATAATTGAAGGGAAGGAAGGAAGGAAAGATCTTAAAAGCTGGTAATTGCCCTCCTGTGTTCAAAAAATGCATTTTGTTTGATTATATTAAAGGTAGGTATAATATGGAAGCATGGTACTTTGTTTCCAGTTGACTGCCTTTAGAACATAAATTTTGCTGTATAAATTTTGTGAGACTACCTGAAGAAGAATCCTCAGGTAACCGCTAATCAGAATGGGATTATTTTTGTAAACTTTCTAATTATGCAAATACTTATGCATTAACAACTGGATCCATAGGATTGAAGTTTTAAATCTGCGATTAAGCTCCTGAAGTAGTATTCTACTTCATGTATAGTTCTGTGATTTTTGTTTATGAAAAGTTGTTAATTTTTTGTTGAAACTGACTTGCACATTAAGATCTCTGTTATGGACTTGAGTTAATACTGCAGTAAATTTGCTTTCCGTCCTTGCATATCAGGGCAATCAGTAGCTTTGTAAAGAGCTTTCATTCCAGGCTGTTATCCAAATAATTCTGAGATTTGTTTAAATAATGTATTAAGTTAATAAATAGAATATTGAACTATCAGAGTGTGTGGCTGAGGTTGGGTTTTATTATTTAAGCAGTGGCACTGGGATATTTTAGTATACTCGCATATATAAAAACTCCTTAAGTAGAGTTTTCTGGTTTATGTCTTTTACAGGGTGTGACTAGAATCCTAAGTCCCATAGTTCTCAAGTTCACTTAAGTGTTTCTTGTCTTGTCATCTTGGCATCTTGTTCAGATATACAGGCAAAGAAATGAAAAATATGTCTGCATAGTCATATCTTCTACCTGCACTTTGTAATAAATATTTGCTCTCTGATATAGTCCTACAAGTTTTCCACCGGTCTCTAGTTCCAATAAATCTAAATCTACCCCAGCTACTAATAAGCAAATGAACTTCTAGAACTTCTTTGCTGGCTGCCGAAAGGCGGTGGTGGCATTGTCTGGTTTTCCAGAAGCCTGGAGTATCTGGCTGTTGACTTCAGTCTGTTTGGGGTTGCTATGCCTCTGAAAAGCTAGCCGCGGTTTCCTTTGTAACTGAATGCTTGAAGCGCCTTTGAGAACTGCTTTTCTGCAGTATTTGGTAAGGATGTAAAAAAAGAAAAGTTGAATTGTTATGTCAAGAAGCATCAGTAGGGAGAGGTAAGTTCATGGGGCACAGAGTGAAAAAAAGAACAACAGAAGCAGTTTGTTTGGCTGAGGCTTCCTACTACCTTCATGAGCTATGTCTGACGTGCAGACGTGTTGACAAGCTAGGAAAGCAGTTTCTAGGGGAAGATGGCAGTCTTTGGAGGGCAAGTGTTTTTCAAATTTTGAGGTGGACTGTTCAGAAGAGAAGTGGGAAGTTCTCTGTTTTATGTGAGACAGTTTGGGGTTTTTTATCTTTAATAAATTCTCAGCTCTGGCATACCCTGTAGTATCAGAGGTTTGGGGTTTTTTGGTGTGTGTGGGTTTTTTGGTTTTGGTTTGGTTTGGGTTTTTTTCGTTTTTGTTTTTTTTTTTTTTTTCCAAAGTACACCTTCCTGATGTCTTAAAGCTCAAAATATAAGGGAGATAACAAGGACTTCTAGTTGCAGAACCCGTGGGGTTTCACAGGTCTTGCTTTCTTTCCCCAAATAAGCTTGTGTGTTTAAACAGAAGTATTAATCTGCCTGGCACCTGTATCTGACTGGAAAAAGTGAAAAAATTGAAGTTGCATTTAGTGGTTTCCATGGCAATCAATGGAGTCAAACAGAAGACAGGAGAACGATCAGGCAGGTCATTGTTATTATCCACCTTAAAGCTAAAAGCTTACATCTTTAAACACATACAGGCATGAAGCAAAGTCAAACTATAAGGTATCCCAGTTCTATTGTGTCAGTTCAGGTTAGCATGTCTGTGTATGCATGTTTAGCTGTGTGGGAGACAACTGTTTTTAGCCAGGGAGATTTAGCAGCACTGCAAACGTCAGTGGAATCGTAAAAATTTAGTAGCCACTGTGGCTTTACTACTGAAGGACTTTTCTCACAGAAAGGTAAATGGGAATCTTCCTCTCCATGCATAACTGCTGTCTTTACAAGGTACTGTCTAACTGTGTTTTGTGAATGACTGGCCCATTTTGTACCTCTTGCTGCCTTACCACTGTCTACCATTACTTCCCCATCCCCACTCCTTCACCAATTTGCACAGCTACACTTGCACAGCTAACCCTTGTACATCTGGACCCTCAGGTTTGCATCCTCATCAGTTGCAACTTTCCAGTTTGCCTGTGGTTTCTTAATAATCCATTTATTAGTGTGGCTGATGAGGTCTGTTTCTTGCCTTTGCCTCTGTTAGTTCATCTGTTAGGTTTATGTCTCTGTGTGTTCTTGTTTGTGCCTTCCCCTTTACTTGTTACATCTTTTGGTATTGTAATACCAGATACCCATAAGGGAGCAGAGACTCTCTCCTTTTACATACCCTTGCACAAACTGGTTTGCCAGCTTTCAGGAAAGCTGAAAACCTTGCTTCACTGTAGTTTGTTTTTCTATCCCATGTCAGCTTTATTCTTTACTTTCTGAAGCCTTTTCAGTTTCACTGGAAATGTAAAAGGTTTCAAAAAGTCTTTTATAGATTTATTGATTCCTACAGTCCCATGAAATGCAGCTTTTTAAGTTTGGTAGTGCTTGACTTGAATTAATACAGAAATTAAAATTCGCTTCCAGGTGCTCATGAGATTTGAGCAGTAGTTGTAGTTTTCCCTGTAAGATAGGCCACCACAAAAACAAAGGGAAAACTGAAACTACTGCTTGAATTGAGGAATCAGAGAGGAGAGTGGGTGGTGGAGGTTAGAAGTAGTTTCTTATGGAGTATAATGATGATGGAAAGGGAACAACATGAAGTATAAATAGATAAATTCCCTTTCTGTCTTGAAAGGTTTCATGTTTTCTCCACCAGCAATAGGTCTGCAACTGAGGAAGAGAACATACTAATGAAGTGGGTGCCACTGGGTTAAAAATAGGGATGCAGGTTTAAGTGGGTATTGATACATGAGAGGTCAAAGCTGACTGCACTGAGTCATATTTAGGGACATGAAAATGACCTAAGAAAATGTCAGTTCTTCTCTATCCCTGCTAGCAGAACTAACCACTGCAAACTTACCAGCTTGGTGGTTAAACTATCAGATTATCTGTAGGAAGTAGCACTGTAATAACCTGTTTGATGGCTCTGGACCTTAAGGAAAGAGAGGGGAAGGTGCGTATCTCCATCCCTCTCTGATTAGAGATTTCCATAAGGGAAGCAGAAGTATAAAGCATTTTTTTCTTTAAATCTGGAGGGCAGAGGAGGGGGTGAGGAGAAGCCTACTGAATACACACAGAAAGTAAGACAACCTCGTTTTCTCATAACTTGGCAGGAAAAGAACAGGCTCTCACAGGTAGACCAAAAGTAGCAGTGTCTAATTAAGCATGAATACATACACAGAGAAGGCACAGGCAGATTTTACTTTACATTTTCAGTGGGAGAACATGCCCAGAATATTAGTGCCACTGTTCCTCTGAGAAGAGTCAATGTGATTACTTGTTGAGATGATCTGTTTATAGACTAATTTGGGCACAGCAATATTAGAGCAGAACTAGTTTCATGTATAACCTCTCCAAACACACACCGTGCAGACACTGTCCCCTCTGCACGGACTGCTCCACTCTGCAGGTTGTTCCCACTAAGCTGCAGCACTGGATTCACACACAGCCTGCGCAGAGCAGTGGGAGGTTTCATCTCCCATCCTGAATTTGCTCACAGTACACAAGGTGGAGTAAAACCATCCACAGTGGAGAGGCATCCAGTCCACCTGGAGAGCGTCAGCAGCACTGACGTGCTAAAATGGAAGAATCCCAGCTCTGTCAGATTGAGGGGATTTTCATTCTATTTGCAAAGCTTTTGTATCTGCAGAGGACCTGTCAGTTGTACAACCACAAACAGAACTCAGGTCACATCTTCTCTCCGTAAGAGAGGATACGTCTGTAGGTACTGTGAATATTGTTATCTCCAGGCTCAGCCATTTATCGCAATCTCCTCTCTATCTGAGCTTGTTCTTTCTAACTAAAAACAATCAGGAAAAATAGAATCTGCTACTAACCCCATCTCTGTGGATCCCTGAAAGCCCATGGCATTTTTCTATGAGCTTTATTGTACACCTGGCCAGAACAATTCAAAGCAAATCAGTTTCACCAAAAGAAGACCTTCTGTGGGGCTGCTCTGTCCCATCAGGACTTTCAGGATCTGCAGCTGACCTCTTGAGGTGTCAGGTGAATTTCAGTCTTTGTGCTCAGGGTGGAACTGGACACCACATCTCCATATCTTACAGTATCACTAATACATTGTCTTATCTCTTACACAGTCTTTCCTTCTTCAAGAAAACTTGGCTTAAGGAATAAAGAGAACAGGCAAGTCAGTGTCTCTACTGATTCTCAAAGTTTATTCAATATTGCAGATGCACACACTGAAGTTTAGCTTCCGTAAGTCTAGGCTCAACCTGACACAAGTTCAGCACAATCCCAAAGCTCCTTTCCAAACCACAGTCCCCTTCTGATTCTGCCAGTCAGTGAAATCTTTCGTATCTGATGTTTTGAGCTCCTTGCCCAGTTGCAAAACTGGGCTGGGCTGAATGGGGGATGGGGCAAATGCCCAGGGGGGTTTCAAAGCCAAAGCAAGAAATCTAAGCCCCTCTGGACCAGGGACAGTTCTGTCATTGGGACTGAGTCAGAGGCCCTCAGGGCTCTCTGTGGTGGCTTTGGCAGTTTGTCTGTTTTGCCAAGAGACCTCCTGGGAGCTCCTGAGTAGGAGTTGGCACTGAGTGTGGTGATGATGCCCAGAACCCACTGAGCAAGGGGGTGAGGATGAAGGCTGTGGCTTGTTGGCCAGGTGATGTGGCTCTGGTGGCTGTGACATCACAGAGGATGGGTCACAATGGGAGCCATCTAAGGACAACACCGGGCAGCCCCACTGCTGTTGCACTTGAGCGATTGGTGAGTGTGCATGCAGGGGAAAGGCTGGGGGATGGGACACATGGCTGGGGGGCTTTCCAACCCTGAGCTAGAGCCAAACCCCTCAGAGCAGGGCAAGGTTCTGCCATTGAGGCTGGGGACAGAGAGACTCAGGGCTCACAATGGTGGCAGTGCCCAGAGAGGATTTGGGGATGGGCCGGGTGCCCCTGACTCTGTGGGATGCTGCAGCTTGGCAGGGATGGGGCCTCTGGAGACTCTACTTGGGTGTCTCTAACCCTTTCACGGGACATGGCCCATCTGGGGGATGACATCATCAGGGTTCCTTTGGCTGCCCACTTTGTCAGGAGGGCCCCGGGGAGCTTTGTCCTTGGGGTGTTGATGCCAAGAAACAGCTGAGCCTGGGGGGTGGGGATGAAGGCTGGACTGGGGATGAAGGGGACTTGTTGGCCAAGTGATGCAGCTCTGATGGCTGTGGCATCATGGAGGACAGGTCACAATGGGAGCTGTCCCAGAGGACACCACCAGGCAGCTCCTGCCCCACTCCCCAAATATCATGCTCCTTCTCACCCATACCTGCTGAGTAAACTTTTGCCCCACCTCTCACAGGCCATGGATTCGTCAATTGTTCTCTTCCTGGCCGTGCTGGCTCTTCTCCCTGAGCAGACACATGATCCCCAGATTGATGTGGTCACAGCCCAGCGGATGAAGGAGCGTGAGGAATTCCTGCATCATGAGATGATGCAGCTGTGGCAGGACGTTGAGCGGATCAGGGCCCTGGAAGAAGCCCCGCTCCTTTTCCTGTTGCAGCACTGGCTCTTTTGGGTGTTTGCAGTAGCTGAGCTCGCTGTGCTTTGCTGGCTGGCCTGGCAAAGGAAGGTTGCCTCTCACAGCAGCCGTGACCAGGACAGCTCCAGCAGTGAGGAGCAGGAGGAAGACAAGGACGAGGAGGAAGAAGACCTCAATGAAGCACACAGATTTTTGCTCAGGCCCACCCTACCACCAACGCAGGACGTGCCCAACCTGTGCAGGAATCTGAAGCATCTTGTCCATGATCTCCTGTTTATCAGCCGAGAGTTTTCCCGGAGAACTTCCATGCCAGAGATTTACCCAGGCACTGGGATGGACAGCTCTCTTGAATCCTGGCATGTCAGTCTCCATTATCGAATCTTCTACCAGCTGCTTGTGGTCCTACGGCCACCCTATGGGCACTCTTTCATCCTGGAGCAGGACACCACGGGGCGGCAGCCAGAGAGGTGCTCTTATATCCATGTGGAACTGGAGTGCACGTGCTCAAGTGAGCCCGGGATGGAATATAACCTGTGTTTTCTCCATCCCACCGACAAACGGCTACCACAGGATCAGAGGTCACCTCTCCTACGCACCCTCTGCACAGGGTCCTACTTAAACGTGGAGAAAACCGCCCGCTGGGCACAGAATTTGCTAAAAGCAGCTTGGTGGCGTTTGCCTCAGTGGCCCCGCCGGCATCTATGGGTGATGCACTCCTCCTGGACCTGCAGGTTCCTCGTGATCAGCCCCTCTGAGAGGCAAACCTGCACTGAGATGTATTTTGTAGTGCAGCAAGGCAGCCCAGGCAATTATGTGGTCCTGCAGTAGGCAGTAGCCAGCTTTCCCACCATGCTGTTTTAGGCTACTCTGTATAGTCAGTTTGGGGTTGTATCTACTGCAGATACTCACCACACAGCCACTCACTCAACCCCTCTCCCTTCCCCGCCACCTCGTGGAACGGGGATAAGACTCCAAAGTAAAACTTTAGATAAGTTTAATAGTAATAAGTTTAGTAATAAGTTTCATAATATTAGGAATAAGTAGAATGTTCTCACAAAGTGTGTAGTAGTCACAGTTAGCTTAGTTAGTAGGGGATAGAAAAGTTATTAGTTGTGTAGTTACCCAGTATAAGATAGGCAGCCAAGGATAAATATGCAGTAACCTCAATTTTGAGAATATTGGGGACCCTCAAGGCCCCTACTGAGCGTGTAACGGGGGACAGTGCAGTAGGCATGTTGGGAAGTCTGTAACCCCACAGTATCTCAGCCTTCGGAGAAACAGGGAGGGACCTACATTTGGGGCAAAGAAGCTGCAACCTCTATCAAGGTGAGAGACCTCATTGTGCATTGTCCAATGAAGTCTCCCTTTTATTTGAATAAAAGTTTGACTTTATAGCTCCTCTGTGTCTTGGCTATTATTGAGGCTCTTAATAACTGCATTATTTTTTGGAATAAAAGCAAAGTAAAATACAACACTAATGGTAATTAATAGTGAAGATGATAATAAAAATGGAAAGAAAAAAACCCCATACAAATACAAATAGAAACCCCAGACAAATACAATTGCTCACCACCTGCTGACTGATGCCAGACCCCCCTTCCTGAACCCAGATCTATTTACTTTGATCAGGGATGAAATTTCCTCACCAAAGCAATCAAAGAATCTATTTCTCTACCAAAAACTGTAAGATTGCCTTTCACCTTAATTCATATGCTAATGCCAGAACCTTTCTCAACTTGCTGTCCACTGACACCCTTCAATCACTTGCACTGGCCAATCTTTTCGCTCTACAAATGACAGTCATTCTTAACTCTGACTCAGCAATCTTACTTGGCAAAAAAAAAGATGTTAGTGCATGGAATACATCTTCCTTCAAGTGCACTGGACTTTGCATCTCATTTGCTGCTGCCACCTACTATATAGTGAACAACTTTTGTGCAAAGCTCCCCATTAAGCGTGCTTTTCCAAATGGAGGGTGTAAAAGGATCTTTCTATACTGAACATAACAGACACATCTGAGCTTGATCTAAATAAGCCAGCCTCCTGGGCTCATTTACTTTAATAAGGAGGATGCTCCATTTTCATTATATTACTATGCTTCGTCACCTGAAGAACCAGACATCAGATATATTAATAGCTCTTATTACTTCAATGAAAGTGTAAACACAAGTCTAGAGTGACCATTATTTTCATTTCATCTGTTCCTGTTGTGTTTTTAGAGAACATGAAGGTTATTTCAATTTTCCACAAGGCTTTATTACCCAATTCTATTCATCATTAAACCCCACAAAATATCCCTGACTTCTGTGGCAGCAGTTCTTGTGTTGGCTCTGCTAAATCTTGTTTATTTCAATTGCTTCATATTTCAGTAAAAACTCATTAATTCTTTTATTCTTATATTTGCTCCTGTGGTCTGAATGCAGGCCACTACCTGGATGATTTTCTCACTGATTTGGAGTAAGTTAGGTTGGGATTTTGCTTTGGTTTTTTATGTATTCAGTAAGCTTTGGACAAGACACTGACTCCTCTCAGACTTATATTACATTCCTCCAGCATTCTCATCAGCAAGGTGTGACAAGTTAGGAGACTGACACACGAAAAGGGATCACATACAATTAGTGGCCATTTGAAAATTAAAAAAAAGAAAAATCAGTTTCACTGGTACTTCTCTTTCAACTAGTGTTTAAAAGAGCACTTCCAGTCTTGCCAGGCAGTGTGGTGAGGCTCAAGGTCTAAGGAGTTGCAAGGTGCTCAAACAGAAGGTGTGATATATGTTTTTTGCATGGGATAGCTACCCATGTGACATCTAAGTGCTTCAAAGAACAAATAATAGAAGATCACACTTGATATCTGTCACAATCTTCACCTGGAAAAAAGAATTGCAGCACATTCTGAAAATCCCCTTGTGCAAGTGATCTGCTGGATTCAGTTGGTAGCAGGAGGGAGTTTGTACTTCTGAGGATCCTTCCCTGGGAGTATCTCCTTTTGCTCTCTCTTGGACTCTTTGAGGTTAACAGTGGAAGTGCCCCAGCTGAGGTTATTTCCACTTGCTGAAATCCAAAGCCATGACAGACAGCAGTACTAAGTCATTAATTTAAAAACTGAAATTACAGGCAGGAAGGTCTGTGTCCTGGTTCTGGCGACGACAGAGTTGATTTTTACAGTAGACAGGAGGAGCATGACCAGGACCCAGAAGTTATCCTATTACCACCTCATGCTATAAGCAGGACGCAGCAGGAAAGGGTCCCTTCCAGTTGGGTGGCAGCAAGTGAGGGGCTGGGATTAATGTTGTGTTTGATGTGCGGAGCACTCGCTTGTGAATCGCTCACCTCTCTTGTACACTCTGTTATTAATAGTGTTGCTGTTACTGTTAGTTTCATTGCTGTTTCCAGTGAATTGTATTTCAACCTGTGATCTTTCATGTCTCCAGTTTTCCCCTCCAGTCACCCGCAGGGAGAGGGGGAGATAAAGTCAGCAAGCTGTGCACAGTTCGGAGTGTTTCAGTGGGAACACTAAATTGGGGAATACCATTCCTAAACCATGACACTATAGATTAAAAAAACTGGAGCTGAGCCTAATTCTAACTTGGTTTTGCCAAGCAGTTGGTCTGCTGCCATGGCTGATTTCTATGGCACTGATGCAGTTCCAGGAGTACCTGACTCCAGGAACAAGCCCACCAGTGAGGGCACCATTTGGCTTGTTGCTGAAATGACAAAAAATCCCCCTCTGAAAAAAATCTAGTCATCTCATTAATTACTGAGTTACTTGGGGTTTTTTTATGTTCTATAGAGCAAGCACCCCTACTGTCCCTGCTCCCTGCAAGCATCTTTGACAAGGGGCATCACCTACCTCACCAACAGGCACTAACCTTGCCAAGTCCTACGCTTCTTTCAGCCTTCCAAACCACATGCCACTGCTGCCATTTCCAAATCAGGCTTTAAACTCGCTGTCATGGGTTAGTTATTTGTTCTAAAACTAAACGCAGAATTTCTTTTTCCCTTTTTTTTTCCCTGCCTCACGGTGTGTATGTGTGGGTGGGGGTGCTGTTGAATGGGCGATTTGGTTTTGTTTTAAGCAGTTATAGTTACACAAAAGAAACGGCTAAAGGAATTAGCATTTCCAAAGTGATGGTTGATGGTTGATAGCCGGGAAGGGGGAAGGGAGTTGAGTCCTTGGTGGCTGGTTTCGGAGGGAGGGTGTGTGTTTTTCGGAGCGGAGAGACGGCTGGTTGCGGAGGCTGAGTGATTTTGGCCGGTGCGGTTTCTCCTGTTCCTGCCCCTGTTTCTCCCTCACTCCGGCTGCGTTGGATTTCTGCTCGGACTTCATCGGAGAGCAGGCCAATTCTTTGCTCTCCCTTCTCCAGTTTTTCTGTATCCTGGGAGGACTAAATCAAGGACTGCGGAGAGAGCTGTTGGACTGGCTGAGACGAAGTGAGTTGTTCTTTTCCTCTGGGAAAGACCCTTTTCGTTTTTTTTTGTTCTCCCTCTCCCTTGGAGGTGGGGGAGGAAAAGGACCTTTTCTTGGCCCCCCCCGCACAGCGGGGCCTCTGCATGGTAACTGCCGGAGCCCAACAGCGCCTCCTGTCAGCCAAGAGTGAGCACTGCGGGTCCTGCACCTCCAGCGATCCCACAGCGCCCCCTGCTGACCAAGAGTGAGCACGGCAGGTCCTGCACCTTCAGCGATCCAACGGCGCCCCCTGCTGACTGTGGTTGGAATTGCACCAAGGGCATAGCGGACTGTTCACTGCTAATTGAAAGAGACTGTTTTTTTTTTTTCTTTTTGGGTATAGAGCTATTGTTTGGTTGGGGTTTTGTTTTGTGTTTCTTTTTTTTTGTTGTTTTACCAATACACATATATTCTTTAATAAAGGGTTGTTATTTTGTTTGTTTCTCCACATTTCCTCAATTAGGGCCTTTTAATTTCGGATTTACAACTGCTCAGAGGGAGGAGTTTTGGTCTTCTTTATAACCCATCCTCCTTAGCAAAACACTTCTGTCTCACTAAACTGAGACACTCGCTTACATCCGTCTGCCTCAAACAGCTCTGAAACTGCTCTATAATGGAAAGATGAACTGCAGATGAAGCAAAATCACATAGTCTGGTATGTTTCTTTTAACATTTTCCCCTATGAAGATGAATCTGGATTCATTGAATGTTTAGTACGTGGTCTTTCAGACAAATAAATGCTTTAAAGCGTGGCTAATGATACACTGTCCTCTCAGATTAGAAAAGGGACAATCTGTTTTTACAGGCTGTAGGTGGTCAGGATACAATAATTGCAACTCAACAGAAGTGAAGTTTTCTACTCTAATGTCAGGGATGCCTGCTCCAAAATTTGGCCAATGAGGTGATGGGAATCATCAGAAAAAAAAAGATTTGCAGAACTTTCCATTAAACTTTCTAGGAGCAATGACTAATGTTTGAAACAGTACTAGAAGACTTCAATTGGTGTTAAATTTCAATTAATTAGAGACTATCTTGCTTATGTGTCATAAGATTGGATGCAGGCGCGGTGAAGTTTTATATGTTTGTTATGTGGGAAGTCAGAATGGTTGACAAAACTGGTGACTTTTGCACTTGACATACATAGATCTGACTCCATGCTGCTGACTTAGCTATTTCAGACTGAGCTAGTAAAGAAGAATCACAGAATCATAGAATATGCCAAGTTGGAAGGAACCCACAAGGATCATCGAGTCCAACCCTTAGCCCTACACAGAACCCTCCCCAAAAGTCACACCATGTGCCTGAGAGTAATGTTTCTTGAACTCTGTCAGTCTTGGTGCTGTGACCACTCTCTGGGGATGCTGTTCCACTGCCCAACCACTCTCTGGGTGAAAAACCTTTTTCTAACATCCAGCCTAGACCTCCTCTGACACAACATCCCTCAGGTTCTGGTCACCACAGAGAAGATTTCAGTGCCTGCCCCTCCTCTTCCCCTCACAATTAAGTTATAGACTGCGATGAGGTCTCCCCTCAGTCTCCTCTTCTCTGGGCTGAACACACCAAGTGACCTCAGCCGCTCCTCATATGATTTCCCCTCATGGCCCTTCACCAGCTTCATTGCCCTCCTTTGGACACTCTCTAAGAACTTAATATCTTTTTTATACTGTAGCACCCAAAACTGCACACAATATTCAAGGTAAGGCTGCCCCAGTGAAGATCAGAGTGGGACAATCACCTCCCTCAAATGATGCTTTGCCTGATTCTCCCTAGGACACGGTTGGCTGCCCTGGCTGCCAGGACACTGCTGAGTCATATTCAACTTTCCATCAAGCAGGACGCCCAGGTCCCTTTCCCAGCACTGCTTTCCAGCATCTCATTCCCCACCTGTACATACATCTGGGGTTGCCACATCCTGGGTGCAGAATCAACACTTTTTCTTATTGAAATTCATAGGGTTGGCAATTGCCCAGTCCTCTAATTTGATAAGGTGTTTGAGTCTGGAAGATTTTATTCATAAAACTGCCTTCCATTAGTTCAGTGATCCATTATCAGAATTTGGAAACATTTCTGTTTTCAGGAATTGGACTTGAAATCTAATTGGAATTGGACTCTACCATCTAATTCAGTACTAACAAGCACATCTGAAACAGACTCTCTTCTAGTAACAGGTAATGCACACACCACTAGAGTAAGAGATTAATGCTTTTTGACATGTGAAAGCTGTAATCCCAAGCTTTCAGGCAGTAAAAAGCATTCAATTCTGTCCCTCATGGGTCTTGAGCTATCTGACCTTAAAAATGTCAAGATTGAACTGGTTTTTTTTCAGCCTGCAAGAGCTGCTTTGCCTTTGGCCCAGGGCTGAAAATAAGAAGTCACACACACCTAGGATCATTGCAAGTCCAATTCCTGAAAACACATACAAGATGACTAGATTAGTAGACTAATGTAGGAAAAAAAGTGTCTGAACTACCACAGCCAAGGCTTTTATCTAGGCTGATGGGTATATAAATAGAGGCAGAATGTAGACATGCAGAATTCAATCAGTGTACTCTACAGAGCATAGGGGGGTTTTTTCGTGAAAAGAGAAAGCTTCAGTATAACTTCTTTGCCTTTGAAACATCCAGGCCCAGCTAACAAGATGTCCATACAAAACCTGGGCCAGGTCATTCCCTGAGAGAGATACTTTGCTGATGCTCACACAGCAGCTGGTGCCAAATGTCCCAAATGGGAAGAAAGGCCTGTTTACATTTCACTCAGAGGTAAGTATGTCTTTGTTGCTGGGGGTGTGCCAAGCCTCAAAAGCCACACATGGAATGACAGAAATACTTGGCTTTCAATAAAATACAGGGGGGCAAAAAACCCCTATATAAATGAAAAATTGGTTCGGAGTAAATAGGATTTTTTATTGAGAGAGTGTGTCTGAATATGTCACAAGCTGGCTGATAGGTGTTTGTTACGGATTACCACAGTGACTTGAAAAACTGCCACCCTCACAAGGTTATAATTTAATATTCAGCAGACTATACTGATTCATCTGCTGCATTACTTAATTTTATAAATGTTACAGACCAATCTCGCTGCTTCTCATATAAGTTTTTCAGTTGGTTTTAATTTAACATATTTAAAATTAAATAAGTAGTGATGATTAGGCTGAAAACAAGTAAGAACCTGAAGGTCAATGCTAATGCAGCATTAGCAATACTAATACTGTTGCATTAGCAGCAGCATCTCTTCAGGTTCCCAGACAACTTATGTGCTAGAAGACCTGACTTCATGAGCTGTGAAACAAATGCGGCAAGGTGGAGTTCTGGGAGAAAAATGCATTTAGGGCATGGAACTTTTCTTGGATATAATTTAGGAATCATTGAGACTGCTTTTGATAGTCTTCTGAAACACTAAGACTGTAAGAGAATAAGGTAAGTCGGGAGGGACCTCTAGAGGTCATCTGGGCAAAGCTCCCTCTTGGTGCAGGGCACATTAAGATCACATTTAGGCCTAACTGCTTCATTATTTTGAGAGGGAGATCACGGAGAAGGAATTTAATTACAAGTGAAGTGTTTTATCTAATGTAACTCTCCAAGAATCAATAGTTTTGAAAATCGGTTGTGCACATTCCATACACCTTAAGTTCTGGTAACCTAGGGCTGTATCAGGCCATAGAAAAGAAGAAGAGAACAGAGTTCTCCTCTGGGTTTTCTTATTTTTGCTATGAATGTTATCACGTCGGAAGATTTCTCCAGGATACAATAGAAAAACGTTGATGAGTAGAAACTATCAGCACAGGAGGGAAAGAAATGAAGTATTGCAATGTATTCATGACAGGAATTAATTTGGGTAGCAGTTGTCTAAGGAATAAGTCATTTATGCTTTCTTCAGTTCTTCCTTCTTTTCAATGTTTTTTTCATACTCTCATTTTCAAAGTCTTCAGAATACTGTAGCATTTTGGCTAGGATTTAAAGTGCAGCTGTGCACTGTGGCTGAACCATATAATAATAGGGGAATACGTGCTACCCTATTATCAAGAACTAAAGTGTCTTTCCCCTGGAAGGGGAAAAACAGAATTTTATTCCAAACTAACATCAAGTTATCATAGTAATTAGTTAGAAGCCTTTATATGTTGATTACTTATGATAGTTTGTAGTGGGGTTTGCCTCGACACAGAAGTTTATCAGGATATCTGAAGAGATAAATTCACTGTACTGTCAAAATGTACCAATTTAGGATATCAATACCACAATTTTGGATTGGTTGTTAGGCATTTTAAAGTCCCCTAGCATTTTTTTTTTTTTTATGAAAAACTGAGTAGGTATCAATCTGTCTGTGAAAAAAAAAGTGTATTTCTTCTGATAGTTTATTTTGGTTATGACTGTCCAGCCATGTTGTTTTAAATACTATAAAACGCAAGACACTGCCTTGACGAATTTAGGGTTTTGTTTGGATGTGTGGAGTTACTGTGGCGGTTACACACAGGGAGCAGCAGCCTGAAGAAGATGCAAGATACAACAGGTGTTACAGCCTGGGCTGTAGGTGCAAATTAAGGTCTAATGCTGTGTTTGTAAATGTGAACACCGGGGGAAGTGGGGGGAAGGGGCACTGGTAAACCCTTTATTGTCCGGCAGTAAATCTCCCTGGAAGGCGTGCACGATCAGGGGCCGCGGGAAAGAGAGTCTGCTCCGGCGCCCGGAGCTTTCCCGAGCATCCCGGAGTCGCGCCCGCTCCGGCCGGGGCGGAGGCAGGCGGGCGCAGGGAGGCGGCAGCAGCGCGGGCGGTGCCGCTGACGCGGGAGGGCGGCG
>VXAY01004420.1:136096-218889 GCA_013399855.1 Oxyruncus cristatus | reverse complement strand
CCCCGCACCTTTTCTGTGGTGAAAAGATAAAAGATAAATGAAGGGGGGAACACGGGGATTTTGCATCCGCCGGTCGAGCGGTAGCCGTCGCAGCAGGACGGTCGCTGCAGCCCTTTCCGCCGGGGTTGGCCTCGTCCCGGTTTGCGCCTCGTCCCGGTTTTCAGCAGGGAACCCAGCGGGGCCTGGATCTCCCCATCCTCGCCGTGGGGCGTGCTCTCCATCCCTGGGCGAAGGGGGAGGTGACATCTGCTACCATCACGTTCTGGTTTCAGGAAAGGGAAGGCATCTTGGTCTTCTCGGAAAAGCAGTTTGATAACAATGATTGCCTGAATCACAGTCGTGGTCGGTGCAGCCGAATATGCTACATCTGCCTTCTGTAAGGATCAGTGTTAACTGGAGCAATTTTCCAAGACTTGTTTTATTGCTGTCATAAACCTGCCTTTTAAGAGAGATGGAACCATGGGCCTAGGCTGGAAAACTGCAACATCCTTTTGCTTTCCTCTGTTGTAGATTTTTGGGCTGTGGAATTGCAGTTTGCTTTAGAGAGTGCATTGCAGAGCTGGCTGTTTTCATAGCTGCTGAGGAACTAGAAGCCAGAGATGTTTGCCTGACTCTGCATATATTAAGAGTGAGCTAATGTGGGTGTAGGGCAGATCAGCCATGTAGCGTTTTTCTTGTCTTTGACATGCGTCATGTTACGGCAGCTGATAAGAGGATACCCAGGTGGCTGCAGGTTTGTGTCTACTCTGCAGCCGTGGCTCATGGGGTCCTAACCAACTTGCCCTTGCAAAATATCCTAGTCACAATACTCCAGGTTCTGCTGCATTGCTGTTAAATCTGGACCAGCTCCACCTGCTTTTGCAGCCCATGTCAGAAGCAAGCACGTGATGCCTGTGCTTCCCAAACACTGGTGGTGACACAGAATGTGTTTATTCTCCTGTATGCTATCAAACCAAAAGTGGGGTGTATGTTTACCTTTTTTCCTAATGCTGTGGGGAGAAGGGGCAGGGTAGGCTGCCCAGAAGTGCGGTTTAGGAGTGAAGGAAAACACTTATTGTTGAATTATGGGCATTTGTGCATATTTGTACTGAAAAATGAAGTGTTCAGTGAATGATAATGGAATATCACAGGAAACTGCAAAATCTGTCATTTAGTGTTTTAATGTTCCTTGGATGGATGTTGTGGGTGTATAATGAGTGAAACATAAAACTGAGTGAGATAGCTTGCCTTCCTGAGATTGAGATACCTATGAGTTTTTAGGCCAAACAGATTTTTACAAAATTAATGGTGGCTCAAGTTTGGCTTTGTACTATGAATGATGTAATTCATTGATCTAAGTTTTCTTGGACATTTCTGATTGCAACTTGAAAGATACTTTTATCTTACGCTAATGCATTATCCTCACTTAAAATAGCAAATTTTCTGGCTACTATGCTGTCTTATAACAGATGGAAAGCCAGCCTTTTGGAAGGCTGTCAAAATAAAGGTATTCACAGATTAGACCTTTAGTTACAAAATGTAAGAATTCTGTAAAGGGGATTTGATTTGTCTAGATAGACAGAAAATATAGTTTCAGTGTGTGAAGAGGGAGAGACACCAGAGCTTGTTAGTATGGCCCTTTTTGGTTACTTAATATAAAATCCTTTTCACAATTTCTTGAGTTGTTAATTTAATTCTCAGTCCTTGGTTTATGATAAGTTTACAATTCCTGACATGTTTTGAAGAGTATAAATGCATTCCCATTTTTTTAATTTGTTAGAACTGCCTTCATGTATAAAAACATAGGAGCTAATGCTTTAGAAGAGATTTTGTCACGCTGGATGTGGTGCCGTGGTGGATACCAAAAGTGAAGATCTTGTAGTCCATCATCTTTTGGGGCAGGGAAAGTGGGTGTGGATTTTTGAAAGCATGAACTTCTTGATCTGATCATTTTATTTGCTCTATATGGATGTAAGTACTCCATAATCCTTTGAATTCAGGGACTGCTGATTTTAAGGCTAAAGTTTGTGTCATCTAAATAGCAATACTAACCAGAAACCTGAATTATTTGCATATGAGATTTGAATGGGTTTTAATTGGGGTTGGCTTCTGACTTCTTTTATATCATTTTAAGCCACAGTCATATGCAATGGCTACATTCTTTAGCTTAAGAAGCCTTCAATATGAGGATTACATCTTTGAAGTGTAATTAACATTTCTTTTTATAAACAGTGCATAATGGCACTAGAGCTGGCATAAAAGTCACAAGGGTACAAAGAAATGGCATCTCTTCTCTTCAGCTGCTTGTTTTATATTTTTAACAGGCCAGTGTGGGTAGTCTCTTGCAGTGGTTTTAAGTTGTTTGACTTTAAGTTGTGTCAGTGTGTGGTATTGTTTATGGCAAACAAAATCAGGAAAAACTAATCCGAAATACAGAAAGGGTGACTAGGAAAATACATACCGTGTTGGTTCTGTGATATTGCAGCATGTGTGTGAGTTCAGGGTTAATATCCAAAACTAATGATCATGTTAAAAAAAAAAATTATAAACTTCAGAGTCTTCACATTGACAAAATGAAGGAAAAATCAAGCAGAGGGCTAAAACTTTTCACTCACATCTCATGGCCTAGATACTTCAGACCAGATTCAGCATTTTTTCCCTTGGCATGCACACTGTCTTTTATTGACCATACAAGAGATTATGAGAATCAGACCTTTTCTCTTATGCTCAAACATAAAGATATTTAAGAGATATTAGAGGTGCTTCAGATAGTTTAGTACATGTCATCTATAGGCAATGCAGCTTGATTAATTAAGAGCTTAACTTTGAACAAGATCCTATTACCATAGAGTTCAGTGAAGCCATAATGTGCCAGTAATGCATTTTTATATGTGTTTTTCTGGTTTCATAGAAGGTGAAGATTCCTGCTTAATGAGAGAGCTAGCACACAACCCACTGCTCATATATTTCTAATAGATGACCTGTAATACATATTGCATTGGGGTTAAAAATTTCTGAAAAACAGATTGATTGGTTTTGTTTCATAGTAATGATTAATTTGGTAAGTCAGCTACTAACACTAGTGTTATAGTATTTTGCTGTTTCCACTTCATGCATGGTGTTCTTCTGAAAGGGCTTTGTGTTTATTGCTTTACTGAAGGGGCCTAGGGAAACATCTTTATTGGCTGCTTTCACGTATGCAGGCACATGATGATAATGCCTGTCCTAATTCTGAAGAAATAAATCGTATATAATAAGATTTATTTATACCCATCATAATGGGTACGTGACAGATGTGGATGACAGAGGACTTAGCTGAAGATAGGACCATAACAGCGTGTTTGCCCACTAGACCTCTTTCTGCTGGAGACAGTCCATCCTGACAAGAGAGGAGGAATGGAAGTGCAGTTCTGTTTCGAAGGAGATCTGTTTCTATGGAGATGCTGCTAGGCAAGTGGCGTCTCACCTGGTCCATTGTGTTTCCTGTGGTGTTTTCTGTCTAACTGCAAATACTTACCAGGGAAGTTTCCATCACCCAGTAAGCCTCTGTAAGTAACTATCTGTGGATAAGCAGGGGGGTTTTGTACATCTTCAAGGAAACTAGTGAGGGAAATGTATTAGTATTATTTAAAACAATAAATAGCCTAAGTGAGGTAAACCACATTGGGAACTTCTGTTTTTCCCATTGCCTAGTGAAAGGAGGAGATGTTCTCCAATGTTTAGCCAATTAAACCCAAAACTTTAGAGTGTTTGAATATATTTTTTTAGACATGTACCTTTCCCCTGTGCTGTCCAGCCTGTTCTTGGACTGTCTGTTGAGTCACTCAAATCTTGCTCATAAGCCAGCAATTAAGCATTATTTGGTTCTTTCTTTCTCATGAGCACTTCAGTAAAAATTACTTTCCTTTAAAAGATGACCACCCTGTCACCCATCTGAGAAAAAGGTGAGTGTAGGGAGGGAGAGACTTCATTAGAAGTCTGAGTTAATGTGACAGATGAGCAGCACATCCTTGGAATGTTGGCTGAGTCCTTTTAGTGGTAATTTCTTTTTTCAACTAATTAACCCCTTCTGTTCCTCTGTGGCACCTTTTTTGTGCATCAGGAGCATCTCTGCTGAACTTAATTTTCAAACTTTCAATTCTAAAAGATGACTGCAGGTCAGGAAAACACCAGGGCAGCAGACCCATGGAGTCTACAAAACTTGGACATCTTGGCCAAGATCATTTGAGCAACTACATAACATTAACTCGCTGTTGCTTTATTTTTAACTTTTTGGGGATGTGTATCAGGGGAACAACTGTCTTTCTGTATATATGTAGTTATGGTATTGGTTCAGTATCTAGGAGGTACAGGTTTGGCGCCCTATATTGATTTGTTTAAATAATTTTATTTCTCTGCAAGTGTTTTTGCTTTTGTACATAAGCTTTCTGATCATTCCTCTTGTGATGGTCATTCAATTTTTTTTTTTAAAGGAACATATTTTGCAGAAAAATTGGTGGGTATTTGGATGGGCAAGAACTTGTGGTCTGGGTAAAAGAAGGGTTCTTTTAAACAAAAGGAGGAGGAAAAAATAAGAACATAATGGAAGATATAAAACATACATGAATATGTAAATCTTTATTTTCCTAACATATGGTTAAGTTTATTTGTGGATTTTTAATTTTTTTTTATTTATTTATTCTGGTAAGTGAGTTGCAGTTCTTGACAAAAGACTGTTCTTGACTGTTTCCATGAATTTATGTAGTGTCTGTTCTGATGGGACTTCAATATGTTTGAAATCTTGGTGCTGCAGAAATCTCAAATATAACATCTTAAACTAAATACATTTAAATTAGAAAAAACAGTTTTAAAAGGACAACCAAGAGTAATATATGAAAAAGCTCCTGCCAGAGCTGGGTGAGGAAGCACAGGGTAAAGGCTCATTCTCTAGGACTTTCCCAGGCTAACATTATCAGAATGTTTTAAGTAACACGCTTCAAATCCAAAGAACCGGCAAAACCAGTAGGTTTTTTATATGTTGCTGTCTCCAGTGCATCTTAAGAGAATGGGTACTGCCTTCACTGTCGGAAGAGGAAATTGGTACGTTTTGTACGATGTGTGTAGGGAGCTGAGGTGTTTTTCCTTCTCTTTTCTTAACAGCTTTCTCACACCAGCTTTTTTGTGACCACAGAGTAACTTGATTTGGAAAGGATGACTGGATGCCATCTGATCTAAGCTCTGCTCCAGTCAGGTGATGAAGACAAGGGCTTCTTATGCTGTGTTTGTAGCTCTTGGCTGAACGAAGGCGTGAAACTCTGAATCTGAAATGCTGTGCCCCTCGTGGGTGTCAAACACCAGCGCGTTGCAGAAGGTTTTGCTTACCGTGCCAGTGGGATGGACACGGCTGCTGGGGGCAAACCTTCCTCTGACCTGCCCTCCTCATCTTCTGCTGGGCAAGCCAGCTGTAGAAAGCTACTTGCTTTGCTGCTGGTGTTGGGGTGATGGGAGTTGAGGTGAAGAGCATGTACTGTATGAGGAAAATGGTGATCTCCTCTTGATGGGTGCTGGTTTCTAAGTCCATCTTACCATTGCCCTCCCCCACAGGAAAGGACTGAAATGCAGGTGTATTTGCTGTATTAGCCCATTCAGGGACCTGATAATTTTAATTTTTTGTTAATTGGATTTTTAAGATGGTCAGGATGGAAGAAATTATTGCCCAGGAATTTAAAAAACTTTTTTGTGTGTTGTGTTGCAACAGGTTCAGAATTAGAGCACTATTTTTAAGAAATGAAAGAATCATTAAGCAGCCTTCCTAATAGCTACGTGCAGTGCAGTTAGCTTTAACTTAATGAGAAAATCTCTCCCAGTTAACGCTGTGGTGAGCTGGCAGAAATTTGTATTAAATTAAAGAGTCAGTGCAAAACCAGTCTATAGCTTTGTAATTCCATTGCATTTTTAATGGACATTTTACATAACCTTTCCGAAAACTTCATGTATATTTATGATATTCACAGCTATTATCCCTTTTATCTCAGAGTGATAAATAAGGATGAACTTAGGGTTCTGCTTTCACTCAAGAATTATCATCCCTTGCTGGTAAATGATGAGTGTAATCCACTTATGAGATTGCCATGACCTCATTCAGATTTTGGCATCTTAATTTTATTTCATAACAATGAGAAAATTTGAAAGTCCTCGAAAGCTTCCTCATGCAGGACTTTTTGGTCTGAGAGTGATGAATAAGGGTGAACTCGGGGTTCTGCTTTTGCTCAAGAATTATTATCCCTTGCTGATAAACGATTAATGTAATTAATCCACTTATGAGATTGCCACAACATCATTCAGATTTTGGCATCTTATTTTTATTTCGTAACAATGAGAAAATCCCAAAGTCCCCAAAAGCTTCCTCATGCAGGATCACACTAGGGCTGCAAGGCACATGGGAAGAGATGTTTGAGCTTGATGCCTTCTTGGCAAGGGGTTGGGCATCGGTCCAAGGGGACAGTGCCACAGTGCCATACTTCATAATATTGGCTCTATGTTACCTTCAACACCCAGCTTTAGACTGTCAATTACAACCTTATGATAATTAGTCTGACTGCTTAGCCCTGGTTTAAAGTCTTGTCCAAGTCAGGCAGTTTTAATGGGTTGTATTTTAAGCGTGGCAGCCTTTGGCCCACACTTGATTTGGAATCAGCAATTTGAACTGCAGTTAAAATTGAGTGTGGACATAGGATACTCCCACATATCTTTCCATTTCTTTACCTACAAAAACTGTAAAGACTGGATGTTGTTATTTCAGCTTAGGTCAAGCTGCTTTTGAATGCAAATTTAAAGGCTACATAAAGCATGTTTATATTTTAGGAGTTACACATGCCAAATACTTTGATCTCAATACATTGAAACATGTTTAGGATTAAAATATAGCTACATTATTAAAAGGAACTAGTATTTCTAGTTAGCTACTGATTTGGTTATTTCTGTTTTTGGAGCCATCATTACTGAGCCTCTTGAACAAAACTTTTGTCTCAAGGAAAGCATGAAAAGTAAATACTAAAAGCACAATTGTAGCTTTTATACAGTTAACATTCATACAGTCAATTTGCCAAAAAGTAGTTAAGTTCTCTACTCCAAAACTGGTTGAGTTTCGGTGATTCTCTGGGAATTAAAAAGGAAGTGAACAATCTTTTTGTGCATGGAGCAAAGACAGTTTTTATATGTCACATTTCTGGTCATATTGAATTGAAGATACTTTTTCTTCAGCCTCTTTATCCATGACGCTAACGACTGGAGGTTCAACTATTTTTTTTTTCCCCCTTCCAGTATATAACTATTGAAACCTGAGCAGTTCACAACTCAATTTTGATTCTGCAGTGTTAAAGTCTGTGTTATGATCTTGTAAGCAGTGGTATCCACAGGCACTGTGGTGCAGGTTCATATAGGTACACAGATACTGCTGTTTGCACTACTCTGTTATCCAGAGAGTAAGGTAAGAGTTCCTTTTTTCCTTTGGAAATAGAACTTCTTCATTTGTTTTGAAAAGAAAGACTTCTGCAGCTGCCAGCCCAGTAGCCTTGTATTTTCAGATGGCAGTATGTAAAACACTGATTTTAGGGCCACTGGACATTGGAAGCACTGAGCAACATGTACTCTAATTTTACACCTGAAACCAGATGGTGAAATTACTGGGAAGGAGTTTACAGTGTGAGGTTGACTAATTCAGAGCTTCTTGTGATGCAAGGAAGAGGATGATATTTTTTCAGTTAGTTAAAATACTTTTGAAGTCAGTCTGAAGGGATTGGTCTGAACAGCAACATCAGTCAACAGGAAATGTGTGTGCATAATGCAGAGAGTATGGGAAAGGGAGGAGTCCGGTTGATTTTTTTTCTCTAAGAAGACAAATTGGGATGTTGAAAGTGGTAAAAGGTATCAGTCACCTCTTATGGCAGTATCAAGGGAGCTTGCATGAGGTTGGTGGCAGGACTGGATTATTTAATAAAAAAAAAAATCAAACTTGCCTGAGACTTTGGTGTGCACAGTACTGTGTTCACCCTGGTCAAACTTCCTGAAGCCTTGCAAGCACTGTGGCAGTACAGCTTTGTAAATGGTTTCAAGTTTTAAATCCAAATTTTAACATTATTTTTGGCTAACGTAATTGGTGCAGTGATTACACTTTGGTAGGGAAGTAATTATCAACGTAGGTGTTACCATATTGGTGGCTGTCGTTGGTCTTCAAGTGTTACATCCTGTTTGGAGGAGACTAGTGAGGAAAGGAAGAGATTTGTGTAACTGGAGCATCCATCTGGTACATTTTGATGACACAGCCTGTTAGTGGGTTGTTACTTGCAGTATCTAACAAGGACATAACATATAATATAAAAAGCATCTGCCTTTATACCTGAATTACATATTCAGACTGCTATAATTTCTGAAGTCTGTTTGTTCTTGCACATTTGTTAACTGAATCTTTTGAAGATATTTGAAGATCCAATGACCATGACTGTTTAAGAACAACACTCATGAAATAAGAACTTTTTTTACCACGAGGAAGAAATTCCCCGAAAGACCTCCACCACTGGCTGCAGTCCTGTCTAAACAGAAAATGTATGGATCAACAGGGATATAAATCTGGTAACTATTTTCTGCTGACTAGAGAGACTAAAGCCTCAGAAGTTTAGTCTTTTGTTTTGTTGCTCATCAGCTGTGATAGGCTTTCCCCACAGGCAGTAGTTTCTGAATTCTTTTGTAGTGGCTCCCAAGTCTGTTCTTGCTGATGTTTATGGCTTAATAAGTAAGCACTGACACAGAACTGATGAGATTTTTGACACGTTCAGTTATGAGGAGGCAATTGAGTGTCAGAAGCAAACATGGAGTGAAAATATACAAATTTCAATATGCATTTTATGAGAGGGGGGTGGTATTGTTGCCAGTTTTAGTCTGGGGACTCGGGGCGGTTGCACTGGTTTTCTTTTTGTTTCCAGGATTATCTTTATTATCACCGATTCTTCAGTCTCAGCCCAGGTACCTCAGAGGAAACCTTGCTGTATGCTAGTTATAATTTTATTTCTCCTGTCCCTAAGTATAGCATGTAAAAATTGCATTCCTCCTTGTAAGGCATAGCATTGTCATGCTTCAGCTCCATCTGCATGTGCAGGCACTCATGACAAGCTGCTTGTGGAAGGTAATCTCATGAACACATTTTATTTTGTATCTGGTGTGTATCTGTTTATCAGTGTGAAGATTTTGCTTTGGGTACTTTGTATTTTAAATGCCCTTGAGTTGTGTGTGGTGTGGATTTTATAATCTTTTTTCTCTTTCCTCCCATCTGTATCTGGTTTGTAAGTAACGTCATAATGTTTTCTGTTTGTTTCTTTGTCCTGAGGAGGCTTATTCTTCTGCCTCTAAATGTAGCTCTATTCATGATTTCCCAGTATGTGTGACGTATTTCCCAAGAAAAAGCAATGATATAATAGTGGATTTTTATCTGCAAGGGATCGAAGTTAGAAAAACAGCCTTCACAAAGGATCTGGTGAACCTGTCTCAGACACACAGGGAGAGAACTGAATGACTTTGTGTCTGGGTGTGCGTTTAATCTAAAAACATATTTTTCAGAAAAAAACCCAGCTTTAACTCTTGAAAATTATTGGACAGTCATAGACTGAGTTACTGGGAGTACCTTAGAAATTAAAAATTGGCAGAATGCATGACCTTTGTGAACACAGAGACATCTTCACAGTCCACAGTTTGGAGCGAGTGGCCTACAGCTTCTAAATAAATTATTGTCTCTTAATGCTGAAGACCCGGCAGTGGGAGGTGACTATTCTACAGAACTCTGATCCTTCAGACTTGGGTAAAGTTTGTCCATTTTCAGTGGCCTTGTGACTTTATGGTCAAAGAACTTTTTTTCAATTTTACACTTGTTTCCGTTTTCATTTGTTTCTTTTTATTAATGCTGAATATATTGTTGGGATGGGACCTGTATGTAGTAAATATGATGGCATCTGGTTTTCTTCTGCTGTGCCAGTAAAGGTGCTCAGTGAAGTACGCAAATTGAAGACCTTGTTGTGACAGACACAGTTTCTCTTGTTATTGTCTGCATATGAAGTACGTGGCACTTCTGTAGTCTTCAGTTAGCAAATGAAGCTATGCTGTTGCTGCTGCTGTGATTGTACACTGCTTTGTGCAAGTGTTTGCGTGGTTTCATCAATTCATTAGGCATAAATGCATTCCTGGATTCTTTCTTTCTCCATTTTACATGGCAAACTTTAAGCTGTCAAAAAAAGAACTTTTTTTTTTTTTTTTTTCCCAACTCTTTGAGTTCAGGCATGACGTGAGTCCAAGGTCAATGGTTTTTAATGTCTCTTGTGAGGAAAAGATTTCACTCTGCAAATTTTTTACCTATTGAAGAGAAATAGCAAGGAATACAGGAACTGAGTTAAGGGTAATGTTAGAATCTTGGTAGCATGTTTCCAGTGTTGGAGCATAACTTGCTTCTGAAGCTCTTTGCTTTGAAAGAACTTAGAAACTTCTGGTCTCTGCCTGAGTTGTGTGTCCCTTACAGCTTGAGTTGTTTTTCTTAAACAAATAACACAGGGATCTTCACAGGGTAGGAAAGATTCTTAATAATTGGACAGGACTGAAATATTATCTCCCTTTTGTTAATAAAGGGTAATAATCTTACCTCCTAACCAAAAAAGCCCTGGTAGAAGTAATACAAAACAAAGCAATGTATGGTAAGGAGGACTTAACTGTGAATGATACAGTGAGATAAAGAAAGAACTAAGCATTGGAAAAAACATCACCATACTGATGTCTACCAGACTGTGAAATAGTCTCCCAGGGAGTCAGGGAAGATACATTTTTGGAGAAGTGAACACTCAGTGGTGCAAGGGCTTCAACAATACTGTAGGGAGCAATCCTCACCTTGAACAATCTCTTTCAGAGGGATTTTGACATAACTTTGCTTTTCACAATCCAGGGTGAATTCATCCTTGAAGCTGATTTAAGCAGCTTTTCTTTTCTTCTTTTGCTTGTCACCAGATGTAGTTTTCCGATGTTTTTTTCCCATGAGAACAACAGTTTGGTGATGTGGTAAATCATTTTGCACTTCAGTTTTGCCTTTGAAGCAGCATTTTGTGACTCTACAGTCGTCAACTTCTTTAGGTTGATTCTTCGAGTTTGCACAGAATACGATAAAGGCTGAGAATGTATGTTATGTGTTTGATCTTGCAAAGGAAAATCAGATGATCATATTGTAATTGCATATGGTCATGCTTTGTAGCAGCTTTTTTTCTTCCTTTGCAATTGGTCAGAATGCTTCTAACAAGTGTGCCCTGTACCAATGGCTCTATCTATATAATTGTAATAAAAATGAGTCTATCCATAAAATTCCAAACATTACCTACTACTATTTGTAGTATTCGCCCTTCTTCCCTCAAAAATACATGGAAAGTAAAACCTGTAGAAAAATCAACTTTCATTTTTAAGGATCAGATAGATGTCCAGGGAGTGGCAGCGGGAGTGCAATCAGGTGCTGGGTAAAAAGAGATTAAGTAAAATTGTGCAAGTGCCCTCAATGAAACAGTGTCCATCATGTTAAAGGGGTCAGTTAATTTTTTTGAAAGTGGTACAACAGAGACGGATGTTTTGGAGTTAAAGGTATTGAAAAAAATAATTGTAATTGTTGGGAGAAAATGTAATAGTAATGCTGGATCAGCAGAAGCACTGCCAGGGAATATGTTTGGAATATGTTTGGAATATGTTTGGAATATGTTTGGAATATGTTTGGAATATGTTTGGAATATGTTTGGAATATGTTTGGGATTTGGTAGTAAATATAAATCAAAACAGACTTTAGGTCCTGATGGTTAGATTTTCCTTCCAGAAAGTGTCATGTCTAGGTCAGGTGTCTTTAACTGCCACAGCTGCCTATCAAAAGAAGGTGCTGTGTGTTTGTACACAAACGTTTTTTTATGAAATGATGAAGTGGAGATTATGATTGCAAGATGCCTTGAGCTATTTCAGAACATTTCTCCTTTCTTCCCCACAGGAGGTTCCAGCAGTGCCAGTGTACTCCTGAGGATATTCATGCTTTTGAAAGCTGTACGAAATCCTTTAATTTGATAGACCTTTCCAGATCTTTAAAACTGGAATAATGGTGAAATAGCATGAAGAAGGTACTGTGGTTCCCATAGCCGTGTGCTGCATGTGAATTGCTCACTCTGGTGAGGTGACCCAACAGAGTGCTGCAGCCGTGGCTTCTGGTATTGAAGCCTGATCAGTGAAACAGAGAAATTACCTGCTCTACTGGTGTCGTGCCTGTCAGTTGTGCCTCATGGCTGCTGTACTTTTCCTCTGCTATGTGAGTAGTTTGAGGAGTTTGAAGGCACACCAGAAAAATCTACCAGGGAATAGTCAGCTTCTGGTTTTGTTTCTAAATCTGGTAATAGGTTGCTGATGTTGTTGCTGCGTATGCAACCCAAATCAGAAGTCACAGCAAGAGTGCTAGAATGGTAGGGTAGGTCAGGTGGAGAGTTTGTGACTTCAGGAAACCTACTAATAACATTAGCTTTCTCTTTTCAATAAATATAAAACATGTGATTAAACAACTACTGCCTCATGCCTAGGGCCTATTATTAAGGAATTTCGCAGTCTTCCATGACTTTATATTAAATTCACTGAAGCTTGTGCAAAGGTTTAGCTTGAATGTGTATTATGTGAAAAGTGCTACAAATACCTGGAAAATACCTTTTCTTTGTTTCTTCCTGTTAGAGCAACAAAGAAATCAGTGGAGATGCATTGCTGCTTCCGTGTTGAGGGAGCAAGGGTAGAAGTAATGAATTGATAATCCTCTCTGTGTGGGAGTTGACCTTTTTTATTTAAAGTAGCACTTAACTACTTTTGATAGTAGTTATTACATTGCATGCTTCTGTGTACTAACTGCTTACTCTAGAATAGCTTCTGGTAAAGCCCTGTAAGGATGTTTTCTGAGCAATGAATAGGCTAGCTGAGTGTGGCATTGTGGAAACCTTGATAACAGCTGAGGCTATGCTTCTGAGCCTCAACATACAAAATCTCTGAAGTGGAAATTAGTGAGAGTGAAAGGTATTATTAACAGTGAGCTTTCTGAGCTTTG
This sequence comes from Oxyruncus cristatus, assembly GCA_013399855.1. NCBI lineage: Eukaryota > Metazoa > Chordata > Aves > Passeriformes > Cotingidae > Oxyruncus > Oxyruncus cristatus. The sequence continues at coordinate 205,796 of VXAY01004420.1, read as the reverse complement.
CTGTATCTTACCTAAGTGGGATTTTCTTCCTGGGGATCCCAGGATTGCAAATCCTTAGATACTGAAAAAGTAGAAAATGCAAATGTTTGAGCATCTCAAAAAATTTTTTTTTTTTTTTTCATGTAGCAGGTCTCACTGATCTGCTTCTAGTAAAACTAGCCATGTCCCAAACAATGATTTTCTCTTGCTTCAGAAATGTAGAAGAAACAATTGTTTTTAATAGGTTAAAAACAAGAGGCATCTGATTTAAATCTCTAGCTGTGCTCTAATCCTGCCAGTAACAAAAAACTTACTTGGGAAATGAGCTGAGGTGGTACCAGGGCATTGTGGACACCTCTGCAGGATATGCCCATATTCTATTTGGAAGTGATTTTGCTATGTAAGTCTCCACATTTTTGTTCTTTGTATTTTTGTTTACTTCTCTCAAAAAAAAAAATCTGTTTAAGTAACTTTTTTCCCCCTCTTGTAAGCTGCATGTATATCATACTCTTGTCACACTCATGGTTCTGAAATCAGAACGGCTCAGTTGATTTTTGACATTTTCAACTTTTTGATGAGCTCAAAAGTAAAAATACCTTTTTAACTTTTGGTACACCTGTTTGTAGATGGGGAAAAAATACACCCAAAGAAATCTGTAAGACAACAAACATGCTGAGTAAGTAGGCTATTTACTAAATAGTACTCTTATCCAAATCTCTTTTTTTAGGCAAAATGTCTCTTTTCCTCTTGTTGGTAGTTTTGATTCTGTTCTTGTTGAAAGAATTTGCATAGTTGGTTTTAATTTGGTTTTGTTTTTTTGTTTTAATTGTGAAGAAGTCTATTGGGCAATATAGTAAAACAAACAAACAACCCCCCCAACCAACAGAACACACACGCACCCAAAGCCCAGAAACTAGCCAATGTGGACTTTGGGCAGCAGTTTCAGGGCAATTTTTATGTTAATATGTTATTTTTTATACGAGCATCTAAAAGTTGTTCTCCTCTAATGTACAGGTTTGTGAAGCTTGAGGGGAATTTAAAAAAAAAAAATATGCCTATTACCCAGATCATGTTTATGGTAATGTAGATTGGTTGAAAAAAGATTCTAAATCAATAGTTATACAGTAGTTTCCATATGAATGACTGAGGTGTTTTGAATTGTCCACCTTTAACAATAAGGATGCATTTCTTTAAATGATGCATGGAAACTTTCAAAAGCTTTTAATTACTGTTTTGTTTGTTTGTTTCTAAGTTTTCACACAATTCAGCCAGTGGGTTTGGCATTAATAAGGATGCTGATACTACCTTGTTTAGAATTCTTCAGTGGTTTGTCCATTGTGACAGAATGTATAGGTTAATACAAGCACCAGTAATGAAACCCTACATGTGCTTTGGGGGTGGAAGAGACACCATTTAACCTTATTTGCTGGCTATCTTCTTAACTTCTCCTGGAAAGTAATAGGTAGATGGGAAAATGACATTTCAAGGAATCGATACTACTGCATTTCTGTATTTGAGACATGCTCTTGTGCAATTATTCCTATGCTTTATCTTTTGCTTTCTGTCATGGCTTGCCCCTAGTTTAGCCATGTCAGAACTCAGAAAATTTCAATAGCAGGTTGCAAAATTTAGAAGAAATCAGCCCTGGAGTAAAGCTAAGCAGGAACATCATTTATCAAAGAAGTGATTGCTAAGTAGATGAATTCTGTACATAGCTGAAATTTTGGAGAGTATGATGTTTGTACATTTGTATAGAATCTCATAAAATAAACCTGCAGTTGATAAGGTTACAACAGGAAAACTGAGTATCTTCCTGTGTATGACTTGTAACCATGTGGAGTACCTTCTCCTCTGCCCCAGCTCAGCACCTGGCAGGAGAAGGTGGGGTGCCTTCTGATCCCTGCGACACTGGTGTAGAACTGTGTCTGCCCCACGTATTTTGATATTTAAAACCTTTTCAGTATCTCATGTAATTGAAAGCAGCAGACTGTCTGGACTACTCACTTTCACAATACAACTAGTTTATATTTGGAGATGATTGAAAGTGAGTTTGGGAAACCTGACACAAGAGTGGCTAGCCCAGCTTTTCTCAGGGAATGGGCACATTCCTTTCCACCTTTCCCCATCAGAGACCAAGTGGCCCTTTTATGTCTTGTGCATGTCGCATGCAGAACCCTTGGGTGATTCTTGAATGTGTCTTCCATGGGAGAAGCCACAGGGATGCGCAGGGCTTCTGGCTGACATCAGGGCCACTCTGTAAGTGACAGGTGGGTACAAGGTTTGAAGCAGAGACTTGAAAGCGCTGTTGCACTAAGAGTTTCCATGAGAGGATCTGGGAGATGCATCTGGTCCAAAGCCAGGACTGGTGAAATGAAGAGAGTCTGGTACTGGAGATCTGTGTAATGCATTAAAGACAGCCAAGGAACTCTGATTCCCCCAGGGCTTTGGAGGAGAAAACTCATAAGGAATTACACAAAGACATATGGAACCCGATTTTCATAAGATTCATAAGAATTTCTGAAGTCTGATGTTCTTATACTGCTCTATTGCTTTCTTGTCCCGCTCTCTGTATCCTTAGTACACATCTTCCAAGAAAGCCAGGAAGCTGGTCAAACAGCAGAACAGGGTGAGGAGAGCATCAGGCTAAAGAGGTGCTGAATTGCTGGCCTGGGCCTCCCTGAGGATTGGGGTACCAGCTGTTGGCGGGCTTCTCATCCTTCCCCTACTGGGATGATCAGCTGGGACTGCCAGTGAAGATTTAGGAAAATCCATTATCTTTGAGGCTCTTACAAAATAAATTTAAAATTGGCCAGTGGCTAAGAAAGTTAAGGAGAGAAATAAAGAAATGTTTAATCTCTTGAAAATATTGGTTTTGGATTATTAACCTAGCAAAAGAGCCTGCCTTCAGCTGTTTAATCATAGGGTGTTTTTTTTCCAGCATAATGTTATTCATAGGTTATAAGTCTTACAAGCTTGAGTGGCCCTCTGTTTTCTTTTTGGTAAACAGCAGTTTACAATTAGCAACAAGAATATCTTAAATCTTTAATGAAGCTTTAATTATGTGTGCATTTTTGTTTGAGTAATATCAACTTGTATAAAAACATTAGATATACTTCACATATGTTATTGCCTCTCCACAAAACTGCTCGTATACAGATAATTATTGTTTATATTTTGAAAGTTCGTTCTTGCTTGCGGCTTTGATGAACACTTGTGTTAGTTTGGGTTCTGCATAGGTCTTTAAAAAATTGATGCTATATGAAGTATAGAATTTGTATTCGTGTATCTAAAAATAGATTTTAAATGTTTTAAGATTTTTATTTTGTAATTCTCCGTACTGTAAATGTCATACCATGACAGCTTCTTTTTCCTTTTCTACTTTTTTCCTTCTCACTGAGACTTGAGTTATGATTAATTGAATAAAATATTACTGAAGGAGATTCTAATAATCTTTACCTGGCTGTTCGTAGTTTCAGCACTTGTCATTTTGCAGTTGCAGTGATCTTTTATAAAAGGTTATGCTGCTAATAGTAATATTTTTATTTGCACAAACAGTTTTTTTACAAATAAGTGAGCTCTTCAAGAGAGTAGTTTCCGTTGCTTTAGAAGAGGTATAGAACTTTGTGATAATCAGATTTTTGCTTTTCTGAACTATTTTTTTGACAATTTTCCATGAACATTTGAAATAATTGAGTCCCCGCTATCATTAGTGGTTGTGCCACTACTGCTGTACAATGAAAAATAATGGGTTATAGAGAGGAAAACTCATCAGTTAGAAATAATTTGCTGGATAGTAGGGTGATTTCTTGTGTAACAACTACCGAAAGGAGACTGTAGCCAGGTGGGGATTGGCATCTTCTTCCACGCAACCGGCAACAGGACAAGAGGAAATGGCCTCAAGCTGTGCCATGGGAGGTCAGACTGGACATCAGGAAGAATTTCTTTACTGGAAGAGTGGTCAGGCATTGGAATGGGCTTCCCAGGGAGTTGGTGGAGTCACCATCCCTGAAGGAGTTCAAGAAATGACTGGATATGGTACTGAGTGCTGTGGTTTAGTTGACATAGCGATATTTGGTAAATGGTTAGACTCAGTGGTCTTGGAGGTTTTTCCCAGCCTTCTGGTTCTAAGCGGTATGGCAACAACTGTGTGTGTCTCTGGCCAGTGTTTTTATCCACCTTGCCAACAGAATTTCTTCATGTTGTTTTTTTCATTCTGGGTGATTACACAGGTAGACTGTGAAAGAACTCTGCCATATCAGAAAGTATGCAGTTACTATGAAGGCTATTTACTTTTCTGGGGATAGGTTGGGGTTTTTTTGTGGTCATCATTAGGAGTTTATATGCTAAACTTCAGATTGAATGCTAAGCTTGCTTGGATATTTCTTTCTAATTTTTTGGCTTCTACTTTTTTTTGACCTTTTACTAAATTTCCCTTTATTCTTTCCCAGTTGATAAATTGTCATTCAAAAGTTAATTGCAATTAATTCCACCTAAGGAGGAGACATAAAAGTGCCAAACAGTCCCACTCTATTTTTGTAGAAACAGATAATGATTTGCCATCAAAGTATACCACCTCCTTCGTTCCTGTTTGATTCGAGGACTGACTCATTAGTTTCTTTGATGGCTTTCTCTTGGGATACTGTTGAGTATAGTTCATGACGGAGGTATTACATTGTTTCATCTCAGAAGTCAGGAAAGGCCTTTGGAGTGTCACACACTAGCTATCCCTCAGTACCAGGGTTTTTATTGCTGGAGTGCAGAACCAGATAGCTGTGCTATGGTGGGGTGTGCTGGCTGAACCTGAACTGAGGCATTTTGCCCCTGTTTTATCACATCTTCCATGGGTGAAAACTTGTAACTTGTTGGTTAGCGACAGAGGGGATTTTTAGCCCACTGCTAGTTATTAAAAATCAGTGTTCTTCTGTGAAGTGCCTGCATACTAAAGTAACGGGAGCTCTGTGCTGTTATGGTGAAAAAGCAATCCAGTCTGTAGGAGTTTTAAAAAAAGACGCATCACTTTCTGTCACTTTTATAGAAAACTGCATGGGTCTTACATTGGTACAACACAGTGCCTTCAGAGCTTGTGAACTGTGGAACAAGGTTAAGTAGCTTCAGAGATGTACATATTCTTTGTCACCACTGAATCAAGAGATTTCAATTAAAAGCAGGTTAAAGCTCTTAGAAAGAATAATCCTAGTAAGTTACTCTTTTTTTAAAAGAATTTTACATTTTGTCAATATATGATTTTATTATTCTGTTGCCTTCTACATTTTTAATTGCAGTTCCTGAGGGAGAATTGTACAAATACTATGATTTGTCTTGATGATGGATTATTTTGACATGTTTTTAATTTTTTTCCTCTGATAAATATGAGACTTCCTTTTGGTGGTAATTTTTTTTAATTTTAAATTTAATATTTTTATTTTCTTTGCAAAAGGTTTCCTGATCTAAAAATATTTATTTATTAGTTCAGTGGCAGTGGGAAGAGACTGTGTGAATTCCATGTTATGCTTCCTTGGAGATTCATTTTAATCTCACCTGTAAGACACATTATGCAAACCACAGAGAGGAATCTCGTTGTTGAGATGCAAACCTGCATCAAGGTGGAATTTGCAAGGTTTTGACAGTAGTACTCAACATGTTCATTAGAGGTTTGAAAACTAGTGTGGAGAGGCAGCAGTCTGCGGGGATCCGCCAGGGCACTGGAGGGCAAGAAAACAATTGCAGTGATTGTTCAGAGGTGGAAGGAGGTGCCCTCAGCCGGCACCAGAGCAAGGTGCGTGGTATCCCGGGGAGGGCACAGCTGGCTATTAATCCTTATCACATGGGGTTTGTTTAGGCCAAGGAAGGGATGGTCTTTACAGAGTGCTGGAAATAATCTGCAGTGAAGAGGCAGCAGACAATCTGTGCTTGGTGTGGCAGGACTGGGTCTAACTAACTAGCTTCTGCTGAGATGGTGAGGAGTCAGATAATATATTGGGAAAACTTTACCAACAGTAAGAATATTGAAACACTCACGTCTGACCAAGTAACCATGGATACTTGGAGGCCTCTGAGAATGGAGGAATACACATATCAGAAATGTCATCAGTGTCACTGATGGTGATTTCAGGAACAGGGACATTGATGTGGTTGTGTCAGATGGCATCTCAAGATATGACTTAGTGATTGCAGAGTTTTTGGTATGCTGTCAAACAACTGCAGTTTGATTGGTGTTGTAGACATAGATAAAATTAAGCCATTAGAAGGAGCCACCTCTTCCCCTCCCCCCCACTTAGTATTATAAAGCTACTACTTTTTTTTTTTTCTCACAGAAGTACCCTTGCTTATTAGTTCCAGACAAATTTGGAAGAAGAGACCTCAAAAATAAATAAAATAATTCATTTTTAATGAAACTGCTGATCAGATAATGGGGAAGTGACTTGACCTTCTTCTCTGAAAAGAGAAGAACTCAGCAGCTGCCAGTTGGCAGGGCAGTTGTATATACTGGACAACCACTGCTTATGTAGCTCTGGACTCAATGTATATTGTGAGAGCCACCCATGTCCTGGGGAGAATCAGACGCAGCATCACCAGCCAGTCAAGCGAGGGGAGTGCTGCTCTGCACTGGTGTGACCTCACCTTGAATGTTGTGGCAGTTTTGGGCATTGCAATATAAAAAAGACATTAAGCCATTAGAGAGCATCCAAAGCAGGACTGTAGGGCTGGTGATGGGTCTGGAGGGGAAGCCTTTTGAGGAGTGTCTGAGGTCACTTGGTCTGTTCAGCCTGGAGAAAAGAAGACTGAGGGGAGACTTCATTGCAGTTACAACTTTCTTGTGAGGGGAAGAGAGAGGCAGACACTGATCTCTTCTCTGTGGTGAACAGGGACAGAACTTGAGGAAATGGCATGAAGCTGAATCAGGGAGGTTTGGTTAGATACCAGGAAAAGATTTTTCACCCAGAGGGTGGTTGGGCAGTGGAACAAGGGTCCCCAGAGGAGTGGTCACAGCACCAAGCCTGACAGAGCTCAAACTGCTCTGAGACACATGGTGTGACTCTTGGGGTGTCCTGCACAAGGCTGGCAGCTGGACTGAGTGATCCTAATGTGTCCCTTCCAACTCAGCATATTATCTGAATATATGATTCTATTTCTTATCTGATCAGGATTTCTTCAGGTGTTAGAATTAATTTTGTTACAGTAATAGTAGAAGATGGTTTAAAAGACAGAAAATAGAAGACCACAGGGATTTGAGCTTCTTTTGAGTTGTCTGAACAACAGAATTGTTATAATTAATGAAGTGGTAAACCCAAATGTTCACAGAAAAAGTGCCTGCAGCATAATATATATGTATGTGTACGTGTGTGTGTATATATATATATAATATATATGTAGTTTTATTATCTTTGTAGTTTTTTACTCCATCCATTATTTTTCTCTACTGATTAGATTTTATATGTAATCTGTAGCAGACAAAATAAGAGCCATGTTGGACTTTGGAAAAATACTAATGACTTTGTCAAAATTGTAACCAGTGATTTCCAATATGTAATTTAGATGCTGAGCTGAAATCTTATGACGTACCCAGGAGGCATCTGTAAAAGGGGGCTGTTTACAGTTCATGGTTTTAAGTGAGAGATGTAAACACAATGTAATGACTGCTTGTTTTCTGGTGGTTTAAACCTGCCCATTTGTATTCTATATTGAATGCTAGCTGTCTTGCGTGTTAGTTAGAAATTGTAACACATCTGAGCACCCTTTTTCCACAGATAATGTAGGTGGAGTGGAAGAAGTCTGGCTTTCTTGCTTTTCAAGTAGATGTGAAATCCCATAAAGCTCAGATTGGCTTATCCTCTCTCTGTCAGAAGCTGAAGCCTCTACACTTGCCTATACATGTTAAGTATTTTCACCTGACATGTATCCTGTGTGGTTGGTCATCTAAGCTTTGACTTAATGGTGGAGCATGAATTGGATTAGAACACGTTTAGACTATGAGCTCAGATTATGGATTCTTTTCTGCCAGGTTACTTGTTTCCTTTGATTGCAAGTTCCATGGTGCAATTTAAAAGGGGAGTAGATGTTTGCAAACTAGTAATGTCAAAGCCACAACTGAAGCTTGCAGTAATCAGTTCTGCAGGCTGATGTTGCTGTTGCTCAGTTTTCCTGAGTGTTTGTCTCTAAAATAAACTCTGTTCTCTCTTTCTGCTTACCGAGTGGTTTTGCACTAGGGCTAATGTCCAACATAATTCCCAGAGGAAGTGAAGAAATTTGAAGGAGATCGGTTTGGTGCAAAATACTGTCCTATCTCTGAGTAATTGAGAACAGCAATATAATATGATTCATGTCACAAATAGAACAGTGTGCCTGAGAGAGCAAAAATGGAAATTGCTTATACAGGAAGGGGGAATGAACTGCAATATGTTCGGTACTAATATAATACACAAATCCATTGTGCTCAGATTCTTATGCTGTAGGATTACAGAGGGTCTTAGTATAAATGAATGGGTAATGTGATTAGTTTATCTCAGCATTTCTGTATGTTGAATTTCCATCCAGATTGTACCTTGGCACACCTTGCTGTCTGGTGTGGTATGATGTTTCTAGAGCTTTCAGATGGAATGGTACAGGTAAATTTATGAGAGTGTTTCAAATTAGAATTAAGTTTCTTTTACAGTGCAAAAGCAAAACAATAATACATTAAATCAACACAAAGTAAACGAGTGCTAAAAATAAACAACCAGGAATTATTCTTGTTCAACTGTTTCCATCTTTTTTTTTTATTTTAGGTGGTAAGTGAATACAGAGAAGTAATTTATACTGTCTGCATTGCAGAAATGGAGTTTTAGTCTGAAAAGATTTGCATGGCTGTTCTGTCATCTCTTAAAGGTCATGTCAATTGGGAAAAGTCCCCCTCAGCTTAAGAAAGGCAAATGTTCCACCCATCTTCAAACGAAGAAGTCAGTAATGGAAACTACATTCTGTTTAGCATCACTTCTGTCCCAGGAAAAATGTTGGAGTGAGTCCCGTTTCTGGAACACATTTCTGGACATGTGAGGTAGGGAGTCAGTCGTCAGGAGCGATCAGCATGGATTGACGAGGGGTAGATGATGTTGTGGTCAACACCTCTCTCAGTGACTCAGAGGAGAGGCAAAAGGCGCTCCCACACAAATTTTAGAGAATGACGCCATACCGGGACAGCCAGTAAATGCTGGAGGGCAGGGCTGCTGTTCAGAGGAATGAACAGTCAGGGACCAGATGAAATTTTAAAAGGACAAAGGCTATGCCCTGTTCCAGGGGTGGCAGAGACTGTTAAACTCCTGGCAATCATAGAAGATTGTAAAAAAGGAGGTGGGAAGCAGCTCTGCAGAGACCGTAACTACTCTGTGCAAGTGTGGTGGGTTTGACTGTGGCTGGCTACTAACTGCCCATCCAGCTGCTCCTGCATTCCCCTGCCTCAGTGGGACAGGGGGGGAAGAATAAGATGAAAAAGCTCATGGGTTGAGGTAAAGATTAGGAAAATCACCTACTAAATACTGTCATGAGCAGAACAGACTTGACCTGGGGAGAATTAATTCATTACCAATGTAAAATAAAATAGGATGGTAAGACACAAACCCAAAATTAGACCACTTTTTCCTTATCCCCTTCTTCCCAGGCTCAACGTCACACCTTAATTCATGACTCTACCATCTTCTGCCCATGCTGTGCAGTGCAGGGGGATGGGGAACAAGATGGGGGGCAGGGGATGTTGTGGTCAATCTATAATATCCCCTCTCTGCTGCTGCTTCTTCCTCACACTGTTGCTCCAGCATAGGGTGTCTCCCGTGGGAGACAGTTCTTCATGAATTGCTCTGTTACGTGGCATGGAGCCGTCCCTGGTCTTTTCTCACAGAGGCCAACACTGTAGCCTCCCTGCTACCCCAAAACATGTGCAGCCACTTTCAGACAGGTCCAAAACTCCTGAAAACAACTTTTTGTGCACCAAAACCTCAGCTAGTCAACGAAGGACATGGCATTTCTGCTCAAGCTTTCAAGAGTGGCTGATGGCAGGGAGGAGACATGGCTGGACGTGAGGTGTTTGAAGAACATGACCCACACTGGACCAGTGTCACTCCCAAGGGATTGCAACTCGCAGCCAATCCAGGATGGGGCAGGTTGCTCAAAGAGATCACAGGTTTTGGAGGACCTGCACCATGACAGAGACACCCTTGGCAGACTGCAGCTAATGGAGGAACTCAAGCTGGAGTGGAGGAAGTGAGTTAGAATGAAGCAGCAGTATAAGAAGACAAGAAGGAAACAAGGAGCAGCAGAAAGAAACCATACAGTGCTGGCTCCAACCTCCTGCATTGCCTGTTGCTTGACTGTAGGAATTGGGAGAGGTTAAGTGTAAAGTGATTAAAAACAAGAGAAGCTGAGACTGGGAAAGGGAAGAAGTGTTTCCTTAACTGTTTAATTGGTTTTCTCTCAATACCTGAATCAGTAATCCTAAGATTGTGATAATTGGAAATAAGTGAAATGAAGTAAAATCCATTATTCAAATGTCCTCTTTCTAGGCATGACCACTTAGAAAAAAGTGTAAAATCAGAGTGAGTGTTTTATGAAGCTTTCTCAACCTCAGAGCATTTCAGGAACTTCGTCAGTCAGAAGCACCTTTTCAAAACACACCATACTACAGCAGTTTGATGTATTTTCACCAATTTCTGATACCTCAGGTAATCCTTAGATTGTTTTAAGAACAGCTAGTGTTGAAGGTTTTTTGTTGCTTCCATTTTCCGTTTGAAAGCTGCTGCAGAACCTACTTGTTACTTCTTGTCAAGATTTTAGTTATGCCTATTTGTCCTTTTACCAACATCATCCTTTGGTTTAACAAAGTTGGTGTTTTTTAAATTCCAGTTGCTGAGGTTTTTATTTTGTTAAGATGAAGTTTGTCTCTTCTAGACTCTTATTGTAGGGAAGTAGAAAGCTTGTCCTAGATGCATCCTTGTGCATTGACTCTGAGCCTCTGTGGTTTTGGCTCTCAGATTCCAGCTGAGATCTGAATGAGGCCCTGTGGTTGTGTCTTTGTTTGGTTTGCTTCTTGAATTTTGATCTTGATCCCTGGATGCTCCTAACAGAAGCAATATTGGACTACACAGAGTGTTAGAGCCTTCAGTATTGAATGTTAGCTATTTCCCTTTGACTAACATGTAGTGGAGTGTATTTAGTGTCCTTTTGGCCCATGAAGATGTGTTTACAGCATTTAAAACTGATGCCTAGTTCTTCAGCAGTAAATTTCAAGACGCCCTAGTCTAGAAGCCTTAGAAGTATTTTACAATATGCAGAAAACGAGCAGTCTAAATAATGAAATCAATGCAATTAGATATTTCATTCCTCTAAATTGTATCTTTACCTTGATTGTCTTACCCTTACAGGTTTTTACATTTCGTTAATTCTTCTGGGAAGTGTGTGCTTCTCTTTGTGCTTAGTAACCTTTATGAAATTTCAGCTTTGATCCCTTGGTGGTTTTCGTTCAATACTGAATTTTTACATAAAATTTAGAACAGAATGGCAAAACCACACTTGCATTCAGAAAAACAGTCCTCAGTGTATTATTTCCGAAATGAGAGCCACAGAGGAGGAAACAAGGAACTTTGACAGCGTTTTTCACAGTATTGTATTGAAAAGGGATGGTCAAAATATAAAGCAGTAACACAAGATTGTAGCCTTAGTTGCTCACTAAAGCTAATTTTTAGATAGATTTAGGATAGGGCCTTGCTTGCTTATGCTAACTTAGAGACGGGATATGGTTAATTTTATAATGAGGACTCTAGCAGGAACAGAAGACCTTGGAGTTTGGATAAAGAGCTTTGAGGCTTAAGAGGAGGGAAGTTGAAGATTGATAAAGAGGGGCTCCTAGAGATGATATCAGTTTTGAGTTAATTGGACAATGCCAGCTCAGCAGTTATTCACAAAGTTGAGAAGTTCAGGCCTGAGAAGGACTTCTTACTTCATCCCAAGACCCCCAAAAGAAGACCCTCAAGGGGCGTTCTGGGGCACAGTTACAGGTGTGGTGTATGTTAATGATTTCCCCTCCTACTTTTCTGGAATTTTCTGACACAGCTAATGCATACGTAACACAACTAATGTGTATGTAACACAGCTAATGCACATGTGGTATTATATCACATAAAAGGAGCTGAACAAAGGCAATGGGTGTGCCTGATTGGTGGAATTATCCCCCGTGCACCCGGCGCCGTGAATAAAGATACCTGCTTCAATACTCTTTGGGAGCTTTGGGGTCTGTGTCAGCAAGTCAGTATTCAAGCTGCTTCACATTAAAAATATTTCAGACTAAACCTCTGGTATTAAAGTACCTTTTTGGTCTTCCCAGGACACCTCTGGAAAGTATGGTGTGGGGTGTACTTAAAATTAGCTGAAAAAAAATAGAATTTGTTTTTGCCAGTGCGTTTGTATTTGTCATGTGTAGAGCTAGGTGATGTGCAGTGTAAGGTTCATGGCTGTTTGGACTCTTGCATCAAAGGGAGGCTACAAGAGCAGATCCTTCTGTGCATACGTGGAGATTTGCTTGTTTGTAGCATGGGCTCCAGGGTCCACGTGCGTGGCTGATGCCACTGGGGACTTTGCAGATAGAGTTTATTTTGTCACTAATCTGCTTTTGAGAAATATGTAATGGATTGTAAGTTTTTCCGTACAGCATGGTTTTTCCATACAGTGTGGTTGTCTGTAAACTGTGGTCATGCTCCCTGACAGTGCGCTAGAAACTTTTGATCCTAAATAGTTTAAATATAATTGCTTTTCACATCTCCATAGCTGAGAAGCTGGGGCTAATACCTGTGATTACTGTTTGAAGGGAAAGATCTGATCCTTTTTCCCCAGGAAGAAACTCTCCTGGAAGCTTGCCTACTTGACTGTCTGTGGAATTATAAAATAAATTGCTTACAGCAGGTACTTTAATCCCTAATAAAGTTCAACAAAGTTGAATTTAGCCATTATTTTGAAGCCAGTATCTGTGAGATGATAGGGTTTTTTTAATCCTATGTCTCAAAAAGTATGCAGTCTTTTTTAATGAGTTGTAAGGTAGCATTGTTTATGAGTTGAGTGGACTTAATAAAATGCCATTATTGAATTCTAAGAGAAGGAGAGTTTGCTATTTTCAAGTTATTTTTTCAAGCAATTTTTTGAAGGAAAAAGAACTGCGATGTTAAATATTTTGTAGCAGATGGCAAAGCATGTGGCCACTCCTGGAGTTCCCACTGAAACCACTGCTTGTTTTCCTTGCAAAGTGGTTTCAAGAACAGATAGGCAGCATACATGGATTAAGGGGATCAGTCCTTGTTTTGGTCTGTGAACCTTCTGAAAAGAATCTGGGTCTACTCTGCAGTGGGAGTAGAACTGCTGTGCTGTGAAACTGCTGGATTGCTCTCTTTTCTTAGAAGTGCTTCCTCTAATGTGTAGAAACATTTACAAGGAATCTGACCTCTTCCTGATGCCCATTCACTTCAGCAGGACTACAGAAGTAGTCCTGAACATATGAGAGTTTTTTCTGAAATACTTCAGCCGAAAAATTTAGCATCGATTTCAGACAAAAAGGTGCACTGCTCAGCTTGCCACCAACTATTTAATACTTAGAGGACATTACGATCTTGCATCACAAAGAGTTACTCAATTTACTCCGTTTATGACAGCTCTTCAGTATCTTATAAACATACCTGATTTCAAGTGCTATCCAGTTTAATTTAAAGATAATAAATTAATTCTCTTCCTAGCTTCCCACATTTCTGTCAGGTTGCAGAGAGAATTTGGTAATACATTTTACAGTTAAATTCATAATCTGTATTTATACATGCTTAAATCTTAGTCTGCTGCAGAATGCCGGATTTCACTCAGGGTGAAAAACTCACATCACATATAACTAACATACTTGAGAGATGTGTTTGATTTAATTAGTGATGTTGTATATGTTTTTGTACTGAGTACACATTTCTCATAAATTTCCCCAGATGATTATCTTCAGGAGATTTGGTTCAGGATGACATCGTTTCTGTATTTATAAACTGAATGTTTTAAGAAGACTGGCCTTGTTTTAAGCTCTATTTTTGTCCCTGCTGCAAAAATAAAATAGATGAAGGAAATGGGTCATAACTGTTCCCTATGCTTATAGAAATTGTATTTCACAAAAGTGGTCTCTACCCACTGTATTTCCTGTTGCCAGTGCTGTTTTGTTTTAGGGCTTCTTGCTAATGCAAATTGTCCTTTTCACTTTCAGAATTCACTACAAGTAAGTACTGATTAATTTTCACTGCAGCCTAGTAGCTTGATGAGTTTTTGTGTGATGCTATGTGCACTAAAGGAGAAATTTTTCTCTGACTTTCTGGAAGCAATTAGATAGAAATCCAGAATTTCTGTCTGCTAGCTGTGTTCCTGGAGCATCTGTTCCTGCCTCAGTACAGAAATAATCAAAATAATACAAAGTTGAAGCAGTGGCACAAAGTTTCTGATAGCAATTGCTTAAGCATTGCAGCTTTGTTAATCTTAATGGGGAAAATTACTCCATATTTGTTAATATGTTTTTATTTAATAATATTTTAACCTATTGTAAGTCAGTATGATTTTGATTTAGCTTGGTAGAAGTGCATCACAGTGCTTGCATATCAGGTTTGTAGAGCAGGTGCAGTCTTTATTTGGTTTAATACTATACTGTTAGGGGAAAATAGAGCATGCTGGCTCTGGCAGTCTGAGAAAGGTGAAGCTGCTGCTGCTCCATGCCCCCCAGATTTTTTCACACAACCTCACTTGTACATCCTATAAGATCCTCAGAAATAATTGCTATGTGGATACATTTCTGTTACTGCCAGGGTTTGACACTCCTGCATTTAGAATGGAGACTTGAGACTTAGATGTGAACTATTAAGATGTTTATTGATTAATGAACACTCAGAGAGAAAATAGATAGAGCAGCAATAGTCTGTGCAAAATAATCTATACTCTGTGCAGTCAAATATACCATTTTACAATTCTGTAATGATACAGAGTGCAGATTCTAAGGAATCACATGTGATTATTATTAAATAAGTTTTCTAAGTACTGAGGTCTAAATCGATTTCCTGCCTACACACATGCCCCCTCCCCCCACTCAAAAAAAAGAATAAAAATCTTAAGAACAAACACATGGTTGAGAGTCCAGCATGTCTTCCAAAGCGTTTTCTTTCAGCCTTCTTGTGGACTTGAATCCATCTGTCTTCATGACTACCACCTATAGTTATCCACACAGCTACCATTGGAAGGCCCACCTTCCTTTTTTCTCCACTTGGTTTGGCATTTTGTTCTCCATTTGCTACTTTAGTCTTTTTTTTTTGTCTTGAGTTTGGGCTGAGCTTTTCAAAAGCCTTGCACCTCTTTGTTAAAACTTTTCACAAGGAAACAACCCTCTCATAATTACTTTTTTGACGTCGGTCCCAGTTTTGCTACATCCATACTCAGATTTCGTAATTCCTGTTGTTCTCTGGGCAACATAAGCCTTATGCAGTATTATCAACAGGATTGCTTCCGTGTGGGCGGCTTCACGGCCCAGAAGTCACGTATTATTACCAGCTTAGATTTCTTGGGTTTGGTTTACGTTTTTCAATTACTAGATATAATTATTCTCCTTTCAATCTCTACCTAGATCCAGTTCATCATGACGAGGTTCTTACCATCTGTGCTGGGGCATGTGCCAGAGCAGCAGGGTAACCTGTTTTTCACATTTTTGCTGTGGGCTGTCACAGTTCCTTCTTAGGGCCTTAGCTAATGTGAGGCTGTGTGCTCCATGTTGACTTCTTGTTCAGAGTTTCCTTTGCATGCAGTCCATTTCTTATTGAAATCTTTCTGTTTAATTTGCTAGGAAATAATGTAGGACCTTGGTGAAAGATGTAGACCTGAATCTCTTGGTTTTCTTGCTGTAAAGGTGCCTGTAAATATTTTAATAAGCAAGAAAAGCTTTCTGCTGTGAAATCTGCAAATCACTAATGTGCCAAAAGGTTGAGCCAAACCTGGATTTAATTGGGTGGCTGTTGCAGTTTCCTTTTTTTTTTTTATTCAGCTGCTTGGATTGCAGAGACCTGAAACATATTTCTTCAATGAGATATTTGAAGACAGAAACATATGCTGGTATCTGTCAGTCTATTTGGTTCAAGAGTTACTCGCATGTTAGTCTGAGGTGTATGAGAAAACATATTTTACCAACTGAAGCTTTTAGGAAGTGCTTTGGTTGGTTGGTTTTGTTATTTACATTTCCTCTTACTGAAATAATGCACAGTAACAGAATAATTCCCTCTTGTTGTTTAAATAAATGCAGAGAACTGTTTAGGAATTCATTTGAAGGAGAAACCGATTCCCTCTTGTAAACTGGATAACATTTATTTCTGAGAATTTTGTATACTGACTTAACCTCAGTGCACCAATACCACATATTGGAATAAGGACAAGTATGTGGGTTTTAGTCAAAGAGACTGTTAGTTTGCTTCAGTTGCATGAATATTTCAGTGATTTGCAAGATGCACCAGTGATTCTTTATCCTGTTAGAAAAAGACACTCCAAACATAACCAAATTACATGAAAATAATTCTTATTAAGCTTGTTACCCTTTTCAAACATCAGGTTTGTTTGTAAAAAAAGATATTTTTACATCAAAAGTCGGATATAATACATCGTTTAGCTTAACTGG
This sequence comes from Oxyruncus cristatus, assembly GCA_013399855.1. Taxonomy (NCBI): domain Eukaryota; kingdom Metazoa; phylum Chordata; class Aves; order Passeriformes; family Cotingidae; genus Oxyruncus; species Oxyruncus cristatus. The sequence goes on along the minus strand of VXAY01004420.1, from coordinate 189,136 downwards.
GGCACTGTTGAATAGTTCATCAGATTTGGACACTTTGTATAATCTGATGTTCCTTACAAGAAAAACCGAACAGAATTCAGGATTTTGGACTTACATGAAATTCTATGTGTAGCTCCAGAGGATGTCAAAAAACTTTAACTCAGTAGTCAGCAGGTTAACTTCAATGCAAGGTGTTAACTTTTATCAGTATTAACGTCTTAGGACAGAAATAACATCTGTAATATTCTTAGTGATGAAGTCAGGTATTTACAAAATCCTGTCAATAAGAAATTAGTAAGTGTCTATATTGCTAATGATGTCTGTTTTTAGCACAGTGTATGATGCTTGCTGTTCAGCAGTTTACTTGACTGATGTAAAGCATTGCAAATCTCAGAGAAGGAAAAGATAAATCTGGGCTTAAAATTACTTGATTTTGAATTCTGAAAGTTATTTCTGACCTTTTGGCTTCTTTTTGCAATTCTGTTAAGGTAATACCATATGTCGCCATCTGAGGCAGCTGAAGGTAACAAGTATCATAGAGCACCCCCAAAAGATTTGGAGAATACTAAAGATCATGGTATTTATGTTTTGCTACATCAAAAAATCTCAAAAAACTTCCTGTTAAAAAACAGCAAAGACGTTTTTCTACCTAGTTATGATAAAGTGGTGTGGAAGGGAGAACATTAACAAAACTTGCAAGAACCACAAGAGCTTGTGGCAGCTAATCTGTGCTGCTTTTGAATTTATTGTTTATTGAAGGCACAGTGGATTTGCATAAAGAAAGTGATTCAACTTTGTGTTTGAAGTCTAGTGACAGAAACTGTCTTTAGATCTGAAAGCATACAAAAGTGAAGTGTTATCCTTTTAGATATTATTGAAGACAAGACTTGGCCCTTAGAAAAACACACAGAAGTGTAGATAAGAATTCTGAGGATTTAAATCACTAATGTTGCTGTATAATAAGCTAGGTAAAGTGATTGCAGAGGGTTTTTTTTAATTTATTGCTGCAGAGCGGTCTCTAAAATGACCTTTTCAGTGCCTAGACAACTGGAGGCTTGTAAAAAGACCAACAACATGCCTCTCAATCTCAGTTTTATTGACATATCTGTAGCATTTTTATGAATACCACCTGTGTTTACCAGTCCTGAAAGAACTTAGAAGGAAAAAGAAATTTTTTAGTGTTTTCCCCACCCTACCACCCTCTTCCATAATTTTAAGTTGTGCACCTGTTAGCAATCTCTAACCTATATGTACTTTTTCTTCTGAGTTGAACAGTTTTGAAGGCTTGGACTTGAGAAGACTGCAGAGAAGAACCTGGTTACCTACTCACGTGAAGTTGGTTCTCCCCATATGTGTGTTGAATATATGTTAATATTTCTTTTGTAATCATTCATTCTTTTTGTGACCATGTGGTGGATTGACCTTGGCTGGCTGCCACCCTACCACCACCCTTGGCTCTCTCTTATTCCCTCTCCTCAACAGACACTGGGGAGAAAATAAGATGAAGTTTGTAAGTTGAGATAAAGAGATGATTTGTCAGTTGCTCTTATGGGCAAAACAGACTTGATTTGGGGCATATTAATGAACACTCATGAACTGCATGGTGATAAGAAGAACAAAAACTAAACACACTTTCCTTACTCTCCTCCCTTACTTTTTCCCATGCTCAGCTTCACTCCTTCTTTTCTGACTCTTCTACCTCCTCTCCTCTGGGGTGGGGTACTGCGTCACACCTTGGCACTGCACCCCGACAGAGCAGCTACAGTAGTTACCTCAGGAGGGTAAAGTAAGGTAGCTTCTTCTGAAATTATGACTCAGATTTGCTAGTGTTTCTACTGGGAATCTTGGAGCCTACAACCAGTTATGGCAGTGTGCAGCTGAAGAGCTCTGGTAGCCTTGGGTTTGCTTAGAGGATGCAGCGTGGGTGGTTTTGGGATTTGCCAGAAGACACTAGTGCAATTGCCTGTGACTCTGGGCAGGGTCTTTTTATGAGGTGACAGGAGAAATGCAGGCCTTGGGACCAAAAGGCTAAGCAAGTGTGATTTATTGAAAAAAATACCACAGCCCCCCATCTTGGTAGGAAACCTGGGGAAGCTAATGTGCTTGCAGATGGTCCTTCAATACCGTCATCGGAGTGCTTGGGTTTGTGGTTGGCAGTGCCCCAGCACCAGCTGGTGCTGCAGGCCTTGGTCTGGGCATGGGTTTGTGCTGTCCCTGCTGCCGGGCTGAGCTCTTGCAGAAGGGACCAGTCTTTTCCCATACGTGTACAGGCACAGGAAGAATCTCCCGGCATATGGCCAAAATAATTATTTGGAGGGATGAGGGATGAGAACAGAAGCAATTTGTTTCCGTATTTCTTTAATACTGTTATTTTCAGGAGTTCAGATTCCTCTGGGCAAAGCAGGTAGCAAAGAGTTAGAGCTGCAGCTGCATTTTCTAATACACAGAAACAGGGCTGAGGTGAGGAAAACGTGGATCATGATGCTACAGAGCCTGATACTGGCAAAGCCAACCCCTCTGGGACATGGGGAATGTGTGGGGATGGGGCTTGGCTGAACTTGCTATGGCTGGGAGCCAAGGGAGTTGTCTGTATTGTCACTGCTTAGCAGCCTTTGGCTGGTGTGTTTTCTAGTCAAGTGCTGTTGTTCCCTGTGTGGTCCCAACAAACTCCCTCTTGCTTATTTTCCTTTGCTGATTTTCAGTGGTTTAGTTCTTTGCAGTAGGTATGGATTATCGATCTTGAGCTTGTTGACTCTTCTTTCTTGGATCTTAACTTGTTGATTTTTCTTTTTTTCATTGTGATGTTCAGGTTTCCTCTATGAGCCCTTCAGATATTTGTCTGCATGTTGTTATTCCTATAAGCTGTAAAATAAATCTGTATTTTAGCTTCTCAACATGCTTGCTTACCTGAACTGTGATTACTTTTATTATTCCCAAACCATGCAGAATTGAATACTGTAGTACAAAGACTTCTTGGTTCAGTTTTTAGTTTGTTTGAGCCTTCAGGTAGGAAAGGGATTTTCTGTGTTCTTTTTTTTATTATGTATCAATTTTTCTGTCACTACAGTGATTTTTTTTCCGTTAGGTTTTTGCTGTTAGGTTATGTTTATCTATTTTGCAGCTATCCATGAGCTTTTCTTAGCTCAAAACCTCTTTTCTGCCAATTGATGATTGTTTGGAAGAAATCCATTATGTGACTTCCAAGCCTGCTCCACAGTGTGCAGTGAAGTGCAGTGTGTGGGGACCATCAGAAGTCGCCCTTCAGAAGTGTACTTCAGATCCAAACTGAAATGCAAAGATAGACTCACTCTGAGGAACTGTCTATGTCAAGTGTAGGTAACCATCTGTTCAGTCTTACAAACTGCAGATTTTTTTTCCATGCTCTTCCCCTTCCTCTCTGTTTCCTTTTTTGCCTTTTTCCCCCCCTAGAATTGATGAGAATTGGAAGTCCAGAGACTTTCAGAAAAGCCCTGACCTGAAAGAACCATCAGTATTTTCCCAGAACTGATGGTTTGTTTTTTGTTTTTTTGGTTTTTTTTTTAAACGTGTAGGCTTTAATCAAAATTTTGAAACATTACTTCAGCTTGCAGTGAGTCACTTCTGGTTCCAGAGCTTGGATGGTATGTGTTTGAGCTTATGATCTGCACAAGTGACTGTCTGTAGAGAACTGACCTGTTTCAAAAGTCTTGAAACTTGATAGTGTCAAATTCCTGTTGACCGGCTGCATTTGTACATAAAAGGTGTTCTGTCCAAGTGACTGATTTCACATCTTTAGCAGGGTGTGCAAGAAGAGCATTTTGGACTCTTACTTTTTAGTAAGTCTTATGCCAGAGTCCCAGAAGACTAAGGAAGTTTATGTTGTGCTAATATTTTAAAAGGTAAAGTTAATGTCTGGGTACTTGTAGCATGGCAGCTTAACGTACCTCCTGTGTAGGATAATGGAAAGATTATAGTGGGTTGACAAACTTTGAAAATTGCAGTTCTGTCTCAGTGGTTTGTACTGCAGTTCAAGCAAGCAAGAATTTAAGGGATCGTAATAGTTTATACTTTTCAGGAGGATGGATTTACTGATCAGCACGGGTTTTACAACTTTTCTAGAGCTAAAAAATTACTTGTCCAGAGAAGTCCATGAAACTTAATACCAACAGAAGCTATCTGCCTGACTGAGTTGAAACAGTATTGAATTCTGTAGTAAAGCGGTAATCCTAACATAATCCTGTAGCAACCTCCAAAACCATGAAAAATAAATAGTTCTTTATTATTTTAATTGCTTTTTAAATCCATTTCCATGTTTACAATAAATTGATTGACTTCCTACCTTCATTTTAAAGATATTTTTATGAGGCAGGTCACGTCCTCAATACTTTTTTCTCTGAATTCAAGAAATTAAAACCAACAGGATGCTGTAATATAGCAAAGAAAATGGAAATTAGCAAAATAAGTATGTGCATTCTTAAAAGGTCGTGTGTGCAAAGCTCAGATATTTGAAGAGAGGTCCAAACTGTTCCTTTGCCTGATGGGTGGTGGAGACCAGAACAGCATGGTATTTAATTTAAGTTAAATACCACACTTAAGCTTGGATATCAGAAGAAAAAGACATTCTGTTGTAGGAGGAATGGTCCTTCCTTGAAAAGAAATAAAAAGACCAGAATAATTTCAGAATATATAATCTCCAGAATATAGAATCCCCCTTATCTAGGTTTCATGGAACATTTAAGAGACTTCTTATCTTCTCTTTAAAAAACATAATAAAGCAAAATAATTAGGACATCTGTTTCCTGGAGAGAAAGAGTTATCACTGTCTTTGAAATATGTTGCCTTAATAATAACTTCTGAGAATAAGTGAAAGGAACCATTGACAGTCAGACTGTCTGCAAGCAAAAAGGTGAAAAATGTTAACAGATTAATACCTAAATGTTTTAATTATTTGAAACATTTCAGGATTGTACGGTTCTTCCTATAAGTTTATTCATGTGAAATGTGTTTAATCTTACAATCAGCCTTTTTAGCTGCCACTTTTCTATAATTCCTCCAGTTGGATGTGTTAATAGTATAAAAGAATTTTATAAGGTTAAGAATGCAAAATAAAGTATTTTAAATGGCATATACTCTTCTACTAGAATCTAAGTATTGCTATATAAAAAGAGAAGACAAAATAACCTACTATTACAGAAATGTGAGCTGTTTGAAGTTTTTTAAATGTCAGTTCTATTTGGAAGGGAGGTGCTCTACCACCTTACACATATTTAGAAAATCCAAAATTTATTTAAATTTTGCTTACCACTGCACCTTTAAATGCTGTTACACTATACCCTTTTTACCTATCGTCTGTGTGATTTGCTAGGCTGGAACTGGTCTGTGTGGATGTTCTAGCTGTAAATGTTTCATAGGAATGTGAAAAGTGTGTTTGGGTGACTCTCCTCAATTTTATTACTTTTATTCTGAACTCTTGAGTAGCTCTGTTCTGGTCAGTTTGTTTTCCTAGGGCGGAGAGACTGGCAAGTATATAGAAAGCTTTGTGGCTTTGACAGAGTGCATCTGCTTTTGATTTGCATGATCTGGCAGTAGTGTGTGATCTTAATTAGCATCTGCAGATATTTTTTTTCCTTACCCTGATGGGACTCCAGTGGCTGCAGCCAGGCATTGCTCCCATTTCCCTACTCACACTGTGATTTTTGAGCAAGCTACCATTCGACAGACACAAGTGAGGACCCTGATCTGGGTACAGTGCAATTACTAATACTCTTCAAGTTATGTTCCAAGCTGCAGATGTGGAGAAATGCCAGCCTTCATTAGGGTTTAATTGTGTCTGGGGAACAGATTTCACGTGTAGTCACCTTGGAGCTGCTAGTTCCACTAACAGGAATGCACTTGTGCTGAAAAATGGTCTCAGTCAAGATCTTCCTCAGTGCAGAGAGAAGTGAGTGGTGGTGATGTCCTCCCTAATCCTTTTCTCATCAGCTCTGGGGAGGAGCACAGGCTGTATTTTGCTTCCAAAGTCACTGAAGGTGCAGAAATTGTTAATGTTTTGAGCTAGAAAAACAATTCTGTTGGGGAGCCTGGAACAGGCAGACATGTCTGGTGGGGCCGATCAAGAGCTTGTAGGTGCTGGTCTAGCCAGACAGGCCTCCTGCAAATGAAAGTCTGGTGTGTAGTGCCTAGTGGTGCGTCTGCTGTAGTGCTGGCAAGTGGTCACAGCATTTCAGGAAGGTCATAACAGTGGAAGGTGCGCTTGAGAATTTTTAACCTAATCATTCAGAACTATGGTTGAAAGTAAATGTGTCACATCCTCCCATGTGGTTTTGAAGAGGAGTGTGGGGCTGTGTTTACAGTAGGGCACTGTAACACAGCTGCCAATTTGTGAGAAAATCCAAGTGACAGATTAGTTTTCCTTCAGGCCTTTGGAAACTCATGAGCTGGACCATGCAGATTAGTTTTCATTTTGTTTTGTATGGTTTTGTTTTTAATGTGGACTAAATCTGCAGTTTGTCCTTGAAATAGAAGTACTAAAATGGTCTGTGAGTGTGGTACATTTTTAAATATATGTTACACTATGAAAGACAAACAAGTTCTGTATGCCACCTATCCCAGTTTTTCAGTTTGACTCAGGTACTTTGAAACTTGTGAAATAAAATGAAATGAGGGAGAATCACGTCTTTTAATTCTGTGCTGTCTGAACCATAATTGCTTTTCATGAGGGATTATCCTTAGCTTGAAGGTCTCAGGTAATAACGAGTGCCTCAGAGTATGTTTACTGATTGTGTGACACAATATAGGAAGTTGTGGGGGTTTCAGCACTATGTACCATTTCATTGAGCTGAAACAGTATTCTGTGACTCGTCTCAGCTGAAGGAAGCTGACAAAACTAACAGACTAGCTGGACTTCACTGTCTTTTGTTTAACTTGGTTTTCCTGAAAGCTGCGTATTTGCTGAAAAGCCTTTTCACACATTCTAGCAGACCCTTCATCTTTTCTTGAAGTGGTCTCAACTCCATACAAATGTTTCTGTGTACCTGACACAACCTGTGGATTTATTGAATAAAAATATTCCAAAAGCTGGAATTTAACTCGCCTGAAAACTTTTCTTCCTATAACAAGATTGCTGTTTTGAGGGTGAAATTAAAGAGCCTTATGTCTTACTGGTATCAAAGATATGTTGTATCAAAACTGTGCAACACTGACCAAGAATATATCTGAGTAAGACTGTTACAGCCAGAAAGGTTGGATCAAGTCTTTCTGTGTTGGCAGAGGAAAATCCAAGGGTTTTTTTTGGAAATAGGTAGTCTTACTCTATGAGTAAGGCTAGAGGCATTCTTACTCACCCTGAAGGTAACCATACCCTGCAGTTTACTGGATCATCTATTTTAGTTCTGTCTACATTTATTCTGAAATGCTCTATTAATGGCATCTCAGAAGATACGGAAAGGGCATTGGGCTTGCTGGGTTGATTTGTTTTTGGGTATTGGGGTTTTTTTGGTAGTTTAGATCTAGCCCCTCTTTGTTATCTTTACACTAGTGACATTTTTATAGTAATGAAAACTATGTTTTCGTATTTATTTAAACATACTTAACATTCAAAATTCATCACTGGGGGTCAGCATTTTCCACCGACAAAGTTCTGCCCTTTTACACAGAGGAAAAAAAAATGGGAAATTACAGACAATAATGTGCTTAGATTTAGTATAGATTAATTTTTAATAGTTGTACCTATAACAGAGATTGAAGCTAGTCTCAGATTGTAATATTGATCTTAAATGCTGTCATACTTTGACATTGCTTATATGCTATTTCAATCCCTCTTTCTCCTTTGGAAAATTATTTTATTTGTAACTGATTTATACCAGAGTAACAATTCCAATGTTCAAAGTTTTAGATTATCTGACTGGCTGCTAAATAAAGATGCAATATATAATACAGCCAGGAATTAAACCAGCAGTAACCTGTCAGAAAATCAAATCCCAAATTTCCTTAGCTTAGCTATATTATGACTTCTACTTAATCATTTTGGTGGTGAGAAGAATCAGTTTTATTCCCTCAACCAATTACAATCTGGGATTTGTGATTTATTCTTTCAAGTATAGTGTCTAATTGTTGTACTTCACTGCAGAGGTTACCTGTGGTTCCTTGTCAAGATTTTTATCTACTGCTTTTGATTCATCGTTACTGTTTGGGCCATATTATCAGTTACCCTTCCTCTGGCAGCAGAGGAATGGCTTCAGGTACTCCATCTATTGCTTCTGTTTCTTGTGCAGGCAGGAGTTCAGTGTTAAGTGGTGGGAAGGATCTGTTTCTTTCTAATCAGAGCACTCTCTATCTCTGCATACCCTGAAGTATTTATGGGATCTGGCCTGTCTGCATTGAAGATTACTAAATTATGGTTCTTGCTCAAGTTTATATTTTAGTTTTGAATAACATATGAATTGGAAGGGGAGAAAAGTTAATGTGTTTTGAGAGGTATCTAATGGGAGAAACAGAACTCTGAAGTGGGCATTGCATATGCTGGTAAATTCTCAGCCATTTCATACCATAGAGGCTTTTTAAAGAAAAAAGATTGAAGATGCGTCTCAAAGACATATGTTTGCTAAAAGACTGTGTTTGTTTTTTAAGAGGTAGCTTGTGTTCATATGTGTTATTAAGATCTGTACAAGTGAAACACTGGTGCACTGCTAAAGTCTGGAAAAACAGAGGTGCTTTGTGAAATTCTTCAGTGAGTGTGTCAAGAAAGTGTGGTTTGGAGTTATGGGCGAAATGTTCAAAGAATAGCTATTTTTTCATGGAAGACATGGGTAAATGGCTGAAGTTTTTTAGGGAAGACAAAACTCTTTTTGCTCACACACTCAACTGCCATACTAAATTTTCTCTTGTGAAAGTTCTGCAAAATAAGAGGAAACAGTTATGCTTCTTGTAAGTGAAATAATTAATGAAAATAAAAAAAGTAAGTAATACTCCTCACAAGTTTGCAGACTGGGGCTGGTGAAGCGAAGTGGCAGTTCTGGGACATGACCCACACAACAAAATCAGGGTAGCAGCACCAGGGGGCAGTGTGGGACAGACACGATCCTGAGAGCCAGGGTAAGGTGGGGACTGTCCCCTCTGACCAGCGCCTGCCAGACCCCACCTGGGTACTGCCTCTGCCTTGGGTCCCTGATACAGGAATGACACTGCAGGGAGATGATGGGAAGCCACTGAGACAGTGGGTCTGGAGCCCTTGCCCTGCAAGGAGAAGCTGCAGGACCAGGGCTGGTTCAGCTGGGAGGAGGGATGGCTTCTGAGTCACCCAGCAGCAGCTGGGGATGGAGGGATGAAGTGGGCTCTTCACAGTATTCTGTGGTGGGAGGGAGTGTTGGAGACAACTGGGACATGCTGAAACAGGGGAAATTGAAACTAACTGTGAGGAAGAAATGTTTTCCTCACAAGGATAGCCCAGCACTGGAGTCAGGGCTACACAGGCTGTGTCATAACCAGGCTTGGAGGCCAGCCCAACTGGATAAAGCCCTGAGCAATCTGATCTGAGCTCAAAGCTGCCTGTGTTTTGGCCAGGGTTTGGACTGGAGATCACCTGTGGTGCCTTCCTAACTTGAGTTATCCTGTTAACCTGTATATGACAGAAAAACATATGTGTGTCTGTAGTCTTGGTTCCATGTGGCACACAGCTTTGTTTTGAGACAGTAACTGTAGTATACAGACATATCAAGAATATGAGTTTTTATTCAAGTCAGGATTAAACTGTGGAAATATGATGCATGGTGCTCTTACAAAATAAACTCTTAAAGTCATATTTGGAATAATAATAGTAATAATAATAATAATTTCATTTCTGCCTGCATATACAGGAAACCAAATAATTATACATCTGGGCTTGGGTAAGAAGTAACAAACCAAATTGGAATCTGATCACTCACACTTTCACTTTTTCTTACTGTATATCTTTTCCTGAGTAGCACTGGGCATGCGTGTGGTGGTCTTGCTCTAAGGTGTTGGTCTGCCCTTTGGTGGTGTTTTAAATGCTTCTTTTTTAATATAAAGCAGTAGAGAAAAATTCCTAAACTTCCAACTTTTTCTTCATGTTGCATGAGATATATATGGATATATTTATTTTTTCATCTTTACAGGCGGGAAGGTAGTTTAACCTTCAGCAAAGAGTTAGTTGCAGTAGTAATCAAACTCTGATTTCTCTATTGTGAAGCCAGAGTCATCCATCAAGTCCTGTGTGCAAAAGTAAGAGTGCTTGCAGAGCACTTTCTCATATCTGTTTGATTACTGGAGCACAGCTGCTGTTCTGGGTAATTACTATGAGACTATAATATCGTTCAAATAGGTGCTGTGTCTATATTTCCAAGGTTGGATGACCTTTCTTGCTTATATTCACTTCTGTCTGTGGCATTTTATGTGGGTTATTGATTTTTTTTTGCTTGCAGGAAATAGTGCTTTTTGAAGGTCTGGTGAGAAAAATCAGGCAGACCTTGTATTTGCTTGAGGGAAATGCTGCTAAGAATAAAAAGTATGGGTTTTAGTAGTCTTCCAGCTACCGTGTATGAAAAGAGATTTAGTACTTCTAACCCTCAACCTTAATAGGTGTTTTTTAAATGACTGTCCTAAAGACTGATTGTTAAACAGTAAAATAAATGTTCTTGATTTAGAAGCTTACTTTTCATTGACGCTTACAGGGGCGTAGGTGACTTAAGGACATTTATTCAGATCTACAGTTTTCTAAGTAAACTTGTTTTCTAACAATTATTTTTTTTTTAGATTTAAAAATAAATAATATTGTTTGCAAAATTAAAAAGTTAAGTTTAATTTAATTTATAAGAGGAAAGGCAAATGGAAGAAAACCTTTTTCTGTAAAAAGTTTTAAGTAAAGCTTAGCATTTCCTCCTCATCTCTTCAAAAGACACAACCTTCAAAATTTTAGGTTATCAATATTTGAAATTAAACTGAGAGAATTCTTCAAACGAGGACAATTTTACAAGTGGGAATTTGGATTTTCACTTTGTGAAAGGAAAATACTGGGTCTCTTAGATGGTACTTAGCAATATTTTGTGTAGTTTGTAATCTCTGCAGTGTGTTTCTCACAGCTAGACCTTCCAGTGTGCTGCCTGTCCATAGAATGCATGACATTGCAATCTTGTAGTAAGAATTCTAAATCAAGATATGTTTTCAGCTACTCTCAGAACTTTTATTGTCTTAAACATTGTGACATTTGGTACTTGAGTAATTTGACTTATTTGACTTGAGATATTTTCATGTGGTTGATTTTTTGCCGCCTTTTCTAAAAACATAATTCAGTTAAAGATGTGTCAGGATACCTGTGATAAGATTTCAGAAAGTTGATCGTCATCCTGTGTTTATGTGTAACTCATTTCTTTCAACCAGGACTACCCTTTTTCTTTGGGTGACTAATGACACTTAGGTGTGAGTCAGGGGCTACTTTGAATGCAGTAAATTTAAGACAGATTTTTTAAACAGTCCTCTACTTTAGCCTAATTCTGTCTCTGTGGAAAAGAGTGGAAATTTTATAGCTGACTGAGATGAAAGCAGGCAATGTTAAGAAAACTTCCCAGTCTGACAATTCACGAGGCTCTCTGGCTGTCACACTCCCACCACCAGAGACTTCACTGCTGGCGCCGAAGCCCCTTCACAGCGGGCAGCTGCAGTAACCTGACAGTCCCCACTTGACTCCCCACACATTCTTACGTAATTAGACCAGGTTTCCTTACTGGTTTTGAGCCCAGGTTTCCCACAGCAGAGACTCAGATGTCTCATTCCATAAAGCCACTTACTCATGGTGCAGTAACACACAAACAGCTCGAGCTGGGGCCTCCAAGCAGAGACCCCGAACAAAGAAACCCCTGGGCTTTTATCCCCTCACAGTTCAAGTGCATGGAAGTCTTGCTCTTGCTCCTGAGTCTTCGGCTTCTGCTGTGTCTCCCACTGTCCGTCCACTGGCTGGCACTACTGATGCCCTTTTCTGTGCAAAGGCTCAGCAAGGAATTCATGACTCTCACCTGGGGCTTTTCCCACCCAGAGCTCCACCTACATCTCACACTGCAAGTTGCAGACCTAGCTGCCTGCACCCAATGTATTCACCAATAGTAGTCCTCCTTGGGAAGGACTTCTCAAAGGGCTGTTACGCCTTGGCATCTTCACCCTTTTTTTTGTGGGCTAAAAGTGGAAAGCTCTCCGGTATTGATATTCTTGCGTACTTAAAAAACATATCATATGCTACAGGGAGGAGAGTGTTTGGTTTGTTAGTTCTGGTGCACACCTGCATATACACTTGTATTATGTCCATTCTTTCTGACTTCTTGAAAGTCTTACCTGGAAAAGACCTTATCTTGTCACTGAAGCCTTTTTACTAACACACCTTCCTTAGCTGGATAAAGCAAACTGAGGTGTTTTTAGTTATTTTGAAAAAGGATTAGGTTGTGTAGAACATCCATATCTGATGAGCTAATGTGATTGATTAGCTATTATTTTACAATTGCATTTTTTATATACTAAATGTTCTTTGTTGTGATGAGAATGGGAAAGACAAGTCTTAGAGGTTAAACAGCACACTAGGTTTGTGAAAGCTGTATATGAGCAGTTTCTGAAAATGAAAAAATATGTCTGGAATTAGGCCAAGATGCATTTTGGGTTTGTTGTGGTTTGTTGGTTTGTTTTTGAGGGGTTGTGTGTTTGTTTTCGGGGGTTTGGGTGTTTGTTTTATAGTTTTTATGTTTTGGTGTTGTTTGGTTTGGATTTACTTTTGGTTTGTTTGTTTCTTTGTTTTTGTTTTGGTTTGGTGGGGGTTTTTTAGGGCTCCTAAGTTTATAAGGCTAAAACATTAGGTGTAACAAAGACAAGGAGTGTTCACTGAGATGGAATTTGTACCCTTTAGATTTCCCATGGAAGTATAGTGCAAGTGGCTCACACCTAGCCTTGCATACCTGTCAACTTCTCTAATAGAGGGCAACTGAAATTTTGCTTTCTCATCACAGGAAGTTACTTCCACTGCCTCTTCTGCACAGAGCTCATTTAGTCAGCAAAGTGCCACCCGAGCCTCCCTGCCTCTGTTTACTAGATTTGATTCAAGTTCTACTTCACATTCACTTTAATTTTTTTTATTTGGTATTTGACACAGGCCTTTATGGATCCTTCAAGTTAGAAGTCTTCCAATAGGTACCTTTTCTTTTAGTACTTACCAATAAGTCACAGGCTAAATCTGGATTTTACTTATGGATATGTGGTTTGGTTCACCGACTTAAAAGCACATAGTGTGCTCTTTCCATGGCGTTGCATTTTCAAAACATAGGACAAGGTTCAAATAGCTAAATATGGTACATAGAAATGAAACTTTAAGAGCTAGATCGGCCTGCTTGCTCTACGAAACTTGTAGGGGCTAATTTGTATTCTTACAGTTTACCTGTTTCTGTGCCCTGCATATTTATTCTTATGGGCAGACCTCTCTGGTAATTATATAATCTTGGCAATTTTTTTACTCTATGTCAGCAAAACTAAGATGCCTTACTAGTCTCAAGGTGGTCATGATTATGAATATAAGTAAAGTCTTCTCCATGTTTTAGGAAAAAAGCCATTTTAACTGATTATAGATAGATTCCAGAAAGATAGCTGTGTTGTATCTAGTTGTCATGTGGTGCTCTCGGGAGAAGAAACAGATGCTTCAGATAACCTGAGAGTGCACTTTTATTTCTACTGATTTTTTAGAAGTGATTTTTTAAAAGGGTGATTAGTTCAGCTATCTTAGCTAATATGCCAAGACACTGAAGAGTGTCAAATGCATAGCTGTCGTGTATCTGAGCAGTTACAGGCTCCTGTGGCAGGACTAAATCTGTTGTTTTACATTACAGCCTCCTTCCTTTGTTCTGAGTTAGTGAGCTGTAGGGAGTGTACTGGAGCAAGGTAAAATACTTCTGTTGTATCTCTGCCATGGTTGAGCTCCTGGCAAAAGTTAGCTTTTCTAATATACACCTACCAGCATCACTGAATGCCACTGCAGTCCATAGATGCATCTACAAAGAGTTGCTTGGAAATGATTCTTCCACCAGGAATTTGTCCACAGAAGTGAGAAGTTCCATCCCTAGAAGTGTTGGTTTTGGTTGCTGCTGTTGGAGGTATTTGCATGGGAGATCATACTGTTGTGCTGGCTGTTGTCTTAGTGCAGAGCTGACCAAGTCAAATGTTTGTCTTATGGGGAAGGAAGGGTACCTTTTGTTGCTTCTGCTTATTGATTCCAGGGGTTTTTTTAAGAGTAATGTCAGAGGTATTTTTTTTTTTTATTTCTTTCTAGCTGTGATAGACAAAATGTCAGTAGAATAAGTGACCTACCCTCCAGAACTTGCCATGAACCATTTGGTTGGACCACCTGAGGGGGAGATCAGTGAAGAGCCAGCGAATGGAGCAGTGAATGAGTCAGTGGAGGCTGATCTGGAGCACTCGGAGGTGGAAGAGGAGCAGAGGTATGTGACTCGCTACCCAAGGCATACAAACAACAGCCAAGCAGGCCTGTCTGGGCAGGAGGAGGAAGGGATGTTAGCTCGGTCAGCCAGCACGGAGAGTGGTTTCCACAATCACACGGATACTGCAGAAGGGGATGTGATAGCCACAGTGGAGGATAGTTACGACACCGAGAGGGTGCAGGAGAATGAGGATGAGAGTGCATATGCGGTACAGTACAGACCAGAGTCTGAGGAGTACACGGAGAATGCTGAGGCTGAGCATGGCGAGGCCATTCATAACCGAACATTGCCCAATCACTTACACTTCCATTCCATTGAGCACGAGGAAGCCATGAATGCGGCCTACTCAGGTTATGTCTACACACATCGTCTCTTCCATCGAGGAGAGGATGAGCAGTATGCTGAGGCTTACGCTGACTACGGACTGCAAGAGCATGTATATGAGGAAATAGGAGATACACCAGACCTCGATGTTAGGGAGGGGATCCAACAGTATGAGCGGGAAAGGGAGGAAGCTGACAATTACCGCAAGGAGGCACTTGGTGCCCGCCTTCACCACTATGATGAGCGGTCGGACGGAGAGTCTGACAGCCCTGAAAAGGAAGCAGAATTCGCACCCTACCCAAGAATGGATAGCTATGAACAGGAGGAGGACATTGATCAGATTGTAGCAGAGGTGAAGCAGAGCATGAGCTCCCAGAGCTTAGACAAGGCAGCTGAAGACATGCCAGAGTCAGAGCAGAGTTTGGAGCATGATCAGGCTCTTGTCAGTGGTGGGCATGAAAGTAATGGCCAGCTCACATCTGGTTCTCGAGTTACATCCAGCTCGGGAGAATCTGTACAGAGGTACAGCAAGGAAAAGAGAGATGCAATTTCACTGGCCATCAAGGATATTAAAGAGGCTATTGAGGAAGTGAAGACAAGGACCATCCGTTCTCCTTATACCCCTGATGAACCTAAGGAACCTATCTGGGTGATGCGGCAGGACATCAGTCCATCCAGGGATTCTGACGACCAGAGGCCACTAGATGGAGATGTGAGTATACAAAGCTTTTGACTCTCAGGTTGTTTATGTCTCCTTCCTTTAATTGTGACATGCACGACAGTGAAGAAGGGTGCATGTGGTGTCCTGTGTCTCATTCTTGAAAAAGTATGTAGTGCTTTGTTTTAAATTTGTACTCCAGAGAGCACGAGAGAAATAACCATATGCATTATCTGGTAGCCAAATCTTTCTTTATTAAACACTGCCGACCCCAGGTATACTGGATTTGTTACATGGGGCTCTTTACTTGTATTTTCTGAAACAAGTGCTGTTACATTTTTTGCTGTCATGAATTATTTTAGGATAGCTAGCAAACACTTTCTTTTCTTGTGTGGTTTTGTGTGTTTTTTAGGTTTCTAAGTTTCATCTTCTGATACATAATCCCAACAATTCTGTCAGAAATCTATTAATATTCTGTATGGTAGTATTGTAGCTCAGATTTATTTTCTAGAAAAGTTGCATGTCCACCTGCAGGCTCTAGAAATATGTTATGAACCTCAATACATTATCATTGTAAAATGTATTCGCTCTCCAGCAACCTGAGTATCAAAGGCCATTGTTTGGATTTATAGCATCAGCACTGCTGAAATCCTGTACTTTTGGCATGAGGGTTAACTTCGATTAGAATTGTTTCCCAAGTTGTCATTCCAGCTGTCTGTAAGAAAATATGTAGCCCAAGTTTTATGAATTTTCTGCATTTTTAATAAAACATGTTGTAGAAGGGACTTGGAACTGTGTAGGAAATTTTGTTTTTCCCTGAAGATGAGGTATGTATTTGCTTTACTGGATTCCTTAATTCAGTTGGCAGCTCAGGAACAGTCTGCTTTCTTTAGCAAAACATTTGTAGAATTGCGTAGCTGTAAATTGGGCAAAACCAGGTTGTCTTGACTAAGTGACCATGAGTGGTCAATTGTAATAAAAATATAGTTGAAGCCCATTCATCTAATCGTAAATTTTTCTTCTGTCTCCCTTGAGAAAAAACAGGATCTCAGACAGGAGCTGAGGCCAGTTAGTATACACCGACCAATATATGCCAAAGATGTTTTTCTGTCTGGTTTGTAACATTAACCTTGAAGTAAGACTGTTTTTATCTTTAGGCAGATTTTCATACCCTGGAGGTATCAAGGAACTGCAGATAAATAATGCAAATTGGATGCTTTTATTACCTTCAGTTATTTTGCAGGTCTACTTTAAAAATTGTCCTCATATTTTTTAGCAAAACAGTTCTCCTTTTAGAGATAGAACTTACTTGAAAATATTTGTAATACTTTCATGTTCTTAATCATATGATCTTGCAACTGATAAGACCTCTTTAGATCCAAATAGCAGTCACTTTTTTTTAGCTACGAGCTCTCTGCTGGAGACCAATGAAGGTGTAGGGAGTGAGAAAAATTTGCAATTGAGTCTTATTAGATACAACCTCTTTTGCCTTTTTTTGCAAGAAAGTGACTCGTACTCCCCAGTTTGAGTGATACAAATTCACAGCAGAATGCTTAGTAGAATACTAAGTTGGAAATGTCCAGAGACTATTTTGAGAAGCTAACAACCCAGAAATATTCTGCTAACCTGCAGCTGGGCATGGTTTGGGATTGTTAGGAAAGACATGCAATGACTGTGATGGTAAGAAAGATGGAGATCACTGTATCCATTTGCACTTAAGATGTCCTGATTCCAGATTTATTCACAGGTAACCTACCAGGAATATCAGTCATTCCTATGTATTTCTCCTCAAAAGAAATGCTTGGTAGGTACATGAAACACAAAATTGCTCACAGCCCATGGATGATTCTGTTGTAATAAATGCTGGTAGTCCTGTGATGTAGGAGACAGGTAGCTGGCTTCTGTGAATAAATAAATAGTGTACAGAGCTACCTGTTTAATATTTAACAATCTAGAGTATTAGGTACCATGTGCCTTGTGCACCCATGTTTAGTGATGTGTGCATTCTCTTGAGTAAGAGATGGTCTGGACATCTGGTTTGTGGGAAAGGAGTTGTATATTTGATAAAAGCTGAAAAATCCTCTGTGGAGGATTTTGAATAAAAGCAGTAAGAGCATTTTTTAATGTTTGCCACACGTATGAGATGTGTACAGTTGACATATATTTCCCAAGTCTGTTTATCAGAAACTTTTTAAACCAAAGCAGACCGTCCCTTGGATATTACCTCATAAGGATCTCTTTTTCAAATACAATAGCAGTTAGAGCTGCGAGAGTGTGACATAGGAAACTAACCTCTGATGGAAAAGGCCACGGAAATGCAGTTAAATTGTGTTTTCTGAGTGTGAAATGGGGGAGATTTTGTTCACGTATAGAATCATGGAATCATAAAATGGCTTGGGTTGGAAGGGATTTTCTTCCAAGCCCCCTGCTACGGGCAGGGACATCTACTACACCCGGTTGCTCAGAGCCCCAGCCAGCCTACCTTGAACACTTCCAGGGATAGGGCATCCACAACTTCTCTGGACAACCTGTTCCAGTGCCTCACCACCCTCACAGGAAATAATTTCTTCTTAATACGTAATCTAGACCTGCCCTCTTTCAGTTTGAAGCAATTCCCCCTTGTCCTGTCACGTACTCTTGTAGCCCCCCTGCAGCTTTTTTTTAGGCTCCCTTCAGGTACCGAAAAGCTGCAATTAGGTCACCCCGAAGGTTTCTCTTTTCCAGGCTAAACAATACCAATTCTCTTAGCCTTTCCACCACAGTGAATAAAGTTTGTAGCTGGAGCTATGAAAAGTTTCAAGCATGGAGTTTGTGCTATGCCTGTGCCCAAGAGTAGTGAAGCAGGAGACCCTTCAGGAAAATATATTCTTCTAGATGCACACAGTTACTTCATTGGAAGGGAAGGCCCGTATCTCATTTAGGGCAGCTCTTGCTCATTCGTTCATCAGATTCTCACGCCGGAAACTTGCAGTGAATGTGCCTAGCCACGCACAGAAATGGTGGTGTTTAGAGGTCTAAATAGAAGACATTCAATATATGATCTGGACTTGAGGATGAACACATTTTCAAGTGGAAAAGAGTATAGTTTTGTGTAGTAGATAATTCAGAATGCAATTAAATATTCTGGTGTTTAAACTGTATGGCAGGTCTTAAGAAGTGACTTTCAAATGTCGTAGAGCTTTGAGAAGAGCAGCTTGCTGAGTTATGGAAGTACAGAAACCTGATAAGAAAAGCACTGAAAAGCAGAAAAACTCAAGTAGAATTTTTTGGGCTTTGATTTACAGGGAATAGAAGCAGGCTGCCTTTTTCTCTTCTGCCATAATCAGGAGGAAACAGTGGTTTGGAGGGCATTTAAGAACTAGACACTATGACCTTTTTCTGAGATCTGTTCAGTTATCCATGGGGCTGTAGATCTGAAAGCCGAGTTTTGCTGACCTACAGGGCATGGTTTGTTCTACATGCCAAGACTTTGGATTTGCAAAGCCTTCGTCACTGATGTTCACAGTCTCTGTTCCTCTGCAGACACTAGAGGTGGTGTGACATTAGAATAAACCCTAATATAAAGTGAAATCACCTATGTGGGTGGTATAGATTTGTGAAGTAGAAATTTAGAGCTGAAAACAAGCCTTTCAGATAGAACAGAACTGAGCTGCATTGTTTTGCTTCTCTGTTGTTTTTGTTACATATGTTCTATTTCAACCTTTGAGTTGCAGGATTTTCTCAGTTTTTACGACTCCAGAAGTGAAGTGTTTTCATGGAGATGAATTTGCTTCACTTTTTCCACAACAGGAGTAATGTATTATTAAAAAGGCCACAGAGAAGTTTTCTAAATAATTAAGGAGGCTTCAGTAATAGATGAGCTAAGAGGAGGGAAAAAGAGAAAGGAAAGAATCGAAGTAAAGGTGAGCTTATAATGATAATATATTGTTTGGGGTTTTTTCTGAGCAGACCTTTTGAAACTGTTGATTGAGCATACAGACTAGAGGTCACCTTTCTGTCATCTACGTGAGACCACAGATTTAAGTTTACGTGGGGAAAAAGTCTCAAAAGCCTGAAACCAAAAGTCATTAAAAAAGCAAACCAATACAAAAAGAGTTTTATTAATCGGTCACACAGAAGAAAGCTTAAACTTATCAATTAGTCCGCTTGAGGACAAACACTCTCAGATGAATTACAGGCTTTTAAATTACATTGAACATTGGATACATAACCTCTTGAATATTTTTTCTGTGGTTTAGGTTTTTCGATTATTGAAAGATGAAAGTAATTTCAAGGGATTTTTCTGTGCTGTTGAAAGCTAGAACCACACTCATTGCAGTTAAAATCTTTTGAAAACACAGGAGAGGTCCACACTGATTTTTTTCAGACTGACACGTAGAACTGCATTGTTACTGGAAGTTCAAGTGGAAGTATACAGCTAAGGAAGTCCATACTCAGGAGAAAAGAAACATCCAGCACTGAAACAGCTTCCAGGAGCTCTGCTCTGCTGCCAGTCTTCCATCCAGCATGCATGGTACTGGACAGACCTTACCTACATAGCATGTGTATGTGGCCTGATGGACAACCAGAGTCCATACAGCCTAAGATTTTATTCAAAGAGAAGTTACCAGCTCAAAAAGTGCAGCTGGGATACTGCATGGTTACTGCTGCTGACTCACATGGCCAAGAGACTCTTTGAAGTGGGCAAAATAAATGGCTATCTTGCCCTAACAGGCTCAGTTGCATTTATTGTTGGTTATGTTTATAGTTTGCTCCCTTGAACTTTTCTGTGTCAGATCTAAACTTCTGCGTTTCTTAGCTGTATTTTTATTTTGTATTTGAGACAGTAATATAACACTAGCAGGTAGGGGTTTTTCTTCCAAGACTTTGACAGAGGTACAGAGTCACTGCTTAGATGAAAATCTCTGGTTTTGTACCTTCAGTGAATTTTGCTGAAAAAAGGGAAGGGATGTCATCCAGAGGGACCTGGACAGGCCTGAGAACGGGATCTGTGAGAACCTCATGAAGTTCAATAAAGCCAAGTTCAAGGTCCTACACCTGGGTCGGAGCAATCCCAAATACAAATACAAACTGGGAGAAAAAACTCATTGAGGGCTGCCCTGTGGAAAAGGACTTGAGGATACTGGGGGGTGAAAGACTGAATATGAGCTGTGTTTGAAGCCTAGAAAGCCAACCATATCCTGGGCTACATCAAAAGCAGTGTGGCCAGCAGGTCCAGGGAAGTGATTTTCCCTCTCTACTCTGCTCTTGTGAGACCCCACCTGGTGTACTGATTCCAGTTCTGGGAACCCTGACATAAGGAGGATGTGGACCTGCTGGAGTGAGTTCAGAGGGAGGCCATGGAGATGATCAGAGGGCTGGAGCATCACTTCTATGGCAACAGCCTGAGAGAGCTGGAGTGGAGAAGGGAAGACTCTGGGGAGTCCTTATTGCAGCTTCTCAGTACCTAAAGGGACTACAAGAGTGCTGGGAAAAGGATGTTTTACAAGGGGATATGGCAATGATAGACAAGGGGAATGGCTTCAAATTGTCAGAGAGTAGATTTAGATTAAATATAAGGAAAAAGTTACTTACTGTGAGAGTGGTGAGGCACTGGCACAGTTTGCCCAGAGCAGCACTGGCACAGTTTGCCCACTTTGTAGCACATGCTGCATCCCTGGAAGTGCTCAAGTGTTGGACAGGGCTTTGAGCAAGCTGGTCTAGGGGCAGTAGAACCTAGATGATTTTCAGGTCCCTTCCAAGAGAAAATATTCTATTGACTCTATGATTCTGTGATTTCATCCACCCTGTCCCAGCCTTGTGGGTGATTATGTGACCCAAAAGTTATACTCTTTTCAGGTGATCTGCTGCTAAAAGCACATAAAACAACACTGCTTTTATAAAGCAAGTGGTTATATTTGGAGATGCTTCAGTGTCAGTTACATATGGCTTCATGAGCTATGTAGTAAACAACTGAATTGACCTGAATAAGCTAGCTGTAACACAATCCTCTCCTTTTACAAGTTCTGTTACTAAATCCCTCTGCACAGTAGCAAGGAAGGTTTCTCGGGTGGAGTGGGTTGCATATTAGTTTGAGTCAAACAACGCCAAAATTGAGATGGAGAATTTTTGGATGTACCAGATTGAATATCGTAAGAAAAACGTAAGTAGATACTTGAGAGGAAGAATGGGGTAACTAGCACTTTTTTATTGATGAATTTCAGAAAAAAAATTCTAATTCCATTGATGGGCCTTTGTACCCAATAACAGCATGCTTCACATGAGCTTACTGTGTTTGTTCTGACATGTTCGTTCGGCTTCAAAACCTTGTTTTGTTAATGACAACAGGACAGTCACTAAGTTTTTATTTTATACTTTATTTAGAGCAGCTGTGGAAGTTGTCTATCCACTACGATCTATCAATATTTCTTGTTACTGCTGTGACTGCATTCTTTCTTTGTACAGTATATATGGTACCTCTAAAAATGCATTTTAATGTTGAAGATGAGTGTTTGTTTTTCCAAGTATTAACTTTTTTGTACCAATGTTTTTGGACATGACAGCTCTCATGTCATGTTATGTAGCAAATTTTGTAGGATGTTTGATATTTGGGTTTTGTAGTTTGGGGAGTACTGTTTGGTTGGTTGGTTTGGGGTTTGGGTTTTTTGTTTGTTTTGAGGGGTTTTTGTTTGTTTGTTTTTGGTTTGTTTGGGGTTTTTTTTTTCCCCAGAAGTATTTGAGCAGACATTGAAACACAGCCTACAGAAAGCCTGTGATAATTTTGATGGTTGCTTAGTTCTGATACTTTGTAAATGAAAATAGCCGAGTAGAAGTATTTGTAGTGCTGTTGGAGTAGCTTAGTACATTTTGAATGGTGCCAAATTTCTTAATGCCAAATGTCTGGTTTAAATAATTAATTGTTATTCTTCAGTATAAATATCAGAGCTTTCAGGCCTTCTAAAGATATTTTTTGTGTGTGTGGCAACATTTGGTGCTTAACTTGGTTTCTTTTTCTACTGTTTAAAGCTCAATCCTACAGTATCTGGATGTCATTATTGGGTTGAGAGTACTGTGTGCCTTTTATATTTAATCCTAACACAGAAATAGTGCATAACTATTAAGAATGTGAGTGTTATGAAGACACTTCTGTATGTAAATAGAATTGCTCTTTCTGCAGTTGTTGCACTGTTAACCCTGGTAATTGCACAACAGCAAGCCAAATGAGCCTGTATTTCTTCCATAGCCCCTGCTTGAAGGCTCAAAGTGCAGTGAGCAGTTCTTCAGTCTGATGGCACAAGCACAGCCCAGCATTCTAGGGACCATTTCACAGGTGTATCTGGTCAGGGACTGTTTCACAGCTGCATCTCCTTTTGCCTTGCAGTTGTAATTCAAAATACAGGGAGATGCAGGGACTGCTCTTTTACCTAGGAGATACATGTGTAAGGAATTGCATCTTAACTCTTTGGAAGCCTTTGTTAGTTAACTATAATTTTAGTACTTAGTTATTATTGGAGATGGATGTTTTAGAGCAAGGAGTGTAAAGAGAAAGAAGAGAGGGGAGTTTTGTTTTCTTGTTTTGTTCTGTATCTAAGAGAAACTTAGAGGTTTGGTTTTTTGGTGTTTGGGGTTTTTTTTTGTTTTGTTTGGTTGTTTGGTTGGTTTGGGTTTTTTTGTTTTGTTTGGGTTTTGGGGGTGTTTTTTTGTTTGCTTTGGTGGTTTTTTTGGGGAAGGAGGGGGTTAAATTTTGTACACTGTTTTATAGAATGCAATGTTTCAGCTGGAGTGGATGCGGAGCACAAGGGTACTCTTAGATTGGAGTTCCAGCTCAGAACACTGGAAATGTAGCTGTTTTCTGGTATGACTCATTGGCTTAGAGAAGAGCCGTGCCATGTATTTGCTCATGAAAAGAGAAGAAAGGCAGATGACTGTTTTGCCATCAGTGATGAACTGCTGAGCTAGCAAAGCTAGGGCCATGGTCTCCTTGTGTCAAAGGAGAGTGTAGAATGCCAGGGCTGTTGGATTAAACATCCAACTCTCAGCTAAATGCTAAATTTCCTTTGAGGATTCACATTTTGGCTTGCGCAGACATGTTTTGCAGGTATGTCCTTAAAATCTGCCTCTAAAAATGCCTGCTGGGTTAAAGCTTTGTACTCTTTCATTTTGATCACGTTCGTTAATTCCACATTCTGTGTTCTTGTGTCATACCCCTGTACCAAGGCCCCCTGCTCTGTACTTCAGATACTTTGCTACAGCTTTTTAGTGTCACCAGCATTCATTAGGAATTGTCTAAGACTAGAATATCCTTTCCCAAAGCATTCTTTCCTGTTATCAAGATACTTGGATCGCATAGACAGTTGCTCCACTGAATTGTTTACAGTGAAAAGAGAAAAATGAGGAAATTTGATCTAAACAGCATGTATATTACTGTGATCACAGCATGAACTACGGAATATTTTCCAAGTTTGCACTGTATCTAGAATTAGGAATCACAGTCCTTGATTACAATGGTATTGAATAGTCATTGAATATGTTCACGAGTCCTTGAATACATCAGTCTTACTCTGCACAATTTATAAAAGTTGTTTTGTAAGATGATGGAATAACATAAATTTATGGACAACCACTGCAGCCTCCCTCTGCTCAGTTTAGATTAGTTTAGCACCTCAGTTGATATATATATATATATTATACCTGAGTGAGAGCATGTGTGCTTGTGGGGAAATTGCAGTCTTTTTTTCACTTTACCAAGTCTGACAACTAAGTAATCTTTAGCTGAATCCCTATGTTCTGGTTAGGGTCAATTCACTTGTCGCCCACCAGAGCTTACTGCTGAGTGACTTCACCTTTTTTCTTTCTTGGAATGTCAGAGCTTAGGACACTGGCCTGCATTGCCTGCTGCCTTCAGTAGGCTCGCAGTCATTTGTCTGCAGGCCACAGTCATGTACTGCTGCAGCCGAAAGTCCTGTAACTGCAGCTTAGTTGAGTGGTGACAAGAAGCGTAAATAGTTATCCCATTATCAGGTGGTTCTCCATTCACCTGGCAAAAAACTTGACTCACTTTTTGGCTGAGTGTTGCCTACCACAAAGTACAGCTTCCAGTTTTCACAACTGCTTGATTTCATGCACTACTGACAAATAAACACAACTGTCTTTTAACTGTTCAAAGTAAGTTCACTGAGATATTGAAATGTGATCATTATCATAAAGAGCAAGGGTTACAACATTTTAAGTGTTTGTCTTGTCTTTTTTTTTTTTTTTCCTCATCTCTACTTTGATTAGAGATTGTCAAGTTAGAGGAAAATATAAAAGAAGAATTTCTACATTGGACACTCATAATATTATTTGATTTTCTTGCCATGTCTAGTCTCCATCTCCAGATTCCTCTTCACCTCGGGGTGCTGAATCGTCAAGCAGGCAACATCACCAGGATGTCTGCAGTACAGCAGAGGCCTCCACTAATAAAGAGGTAAAGCCACAGTCTTGTTGATGCTGCTTATGCTTATGCATGCTTTAATTTTCCTTGCCCCCTTGTACCTGTGCAATCCCTTTTGTTCTTCCGAAATTGTAATTAACTTGAAAAGCTGATTTTCCGTATGCTTTTCCCTTATGCTTGCCTGGCTGTCTGATTGAATTTCTAGCATACTTAAGACTCTTAATTATGGCATCTCTGACTCTGTATTCAGCTGCCACTAAATTTATTTAACAGGCTGGGAGGTACTGATTTACCCAACAGCCAACATCTCCTCTGTAGCAGAGGCAAAACAAAGAAGCCCATTCCTTTTTTCCAAGCAGATTATTTTCCCACAAAGAAAATATTTTTCAGCCAGATGAAAAAGATCTTAAATCAATTAGGTAGTAAATTATGCTGTTTAATATTTTGTCATTGTAGAAACTGTCCTGCCAGTGATTCATGGTCAGAATTCAGTTCCTGACTCCAGGCTCCTCAAAATAAAGCTGCATACTTGCTTTCTTTTTTTTTTTTCCCCTTACCTAGCAGTGATTTACACTGCAATAATTCCACCAACACAAAATAAAAAGTGTGAGTAGAACCTCTTGCAGTGTGAAAATAAAATGATTTGACATAACAAGTATTTGAGTTAGTATAGAATGACAGTCTCTGTAAAGAGAAAAATCTGAAAATGTTTGGTTTATTTGCTTCTTATTTTTTTAAACTTGCAAACAATGTAGAAACTGTAGAGTAACAAATACCATATTGCTACCAATAGCAATGCATGAGTTATCTTCCTATATTAAAAACCTGATCTACTATAAGTGGAAATACCGATTACAGTTGAAACACTAATTAGTAATCCATTCTTTCTGTTTTTCTTTTGTAATTATCAAGGGATAAGGAAGCTTGTAACATGTATGTAGTTGCACCAGTCTGTACTTGTATTTAGAAGATAACGAAAAGTTTCAAAAGACTAAAGAAACCCATAATTTTTCACGTGCCAAAGTTTTCAACAGTAGATCATGCCATTAAGTTTTAATCTGCTGTCCTGTTAGCTTATTAAAGCCTTCAGCTTTCTTCATATATATTCTATACCTTAGCGATTTTTAGATATTGTTAAACGTACCCAAAGGAAGAAAACAAACATGACACTACTCATTTCAGTTTTCAGGATGTGCTTACATATAGTGACAGAGGTGGTACAGCAGGTTTCACAGCAGGATGTGTCAGCTATTAGTTTCCCTCAGGTGGGGAATAATTCCTACTTTAGTATTCTAATGCAAGAATAAAGTGATAAAACAGCCTCATAATTTTTGGGATTGACTTTTAGGGCTTAGGAAAACTTTTTCTTTAGTATAAATTTTATAATACTAGATGGCAAAGACATTATCAAGTGTAATGAAATATTAATTACCTTGATATTTCATTATTCATGGTTATGTAAAATTAAAAGGTGTAGGTTTCCACCTATTGGTAACTTTACCTGTTATTTTACTGTTCCTGTGGTCCTAGTAGAATGTCTTTCAGCCTGGGTTATGAACAAGAAAAATTAAATACGTGTGTTAGTTTTTGCAATAAAGACATATATGATGATGGTTTACACTGCTCTATCCTAAAGTAAGTTGCTAGTTGGTTTGGTGAATAGTTGCTAAATCTGTAAAACAGACTTTGTCCACCCTGTTTAAAAAAAGTAAAGATCATTTATATGCATGAGCTGCCTCTGGTGTGTGGAGGATTTGTTCTCTAAGCTTGTCAGAGCCCAGTGTTTGAATCTCCTCTTTAGCACTACACCAGCAACTATTACAAACAACTGTTGGAGGCTGTGGATGGGTGGTTTGGTAGGAACATTCATCTGAGGAGATGAAAGAGCCACAGGTCTGAAAAGGCATGGCAGTGTCCTCACACCAGCTTAAATGCCTGGCGGTGGATTGATTATTGACATCTTTAGCTGGTAGGCTATCTGATGGACAGGTTTCTTGGTTTTGCAGCTCAGTGGGAGATCAGTGGGAGCTCTCTTGCAGGGAGTGGCAAGAACTCAGAGGCTCTGCTGTCTGTGCCACAGCCTTTTGGTTTTGTTTTGCAAATTTCCTTTTATAGCAGGACAAGCATCCCTGATTGAAAAATATTACTTGTTACATCCTTTTCCATTTCTTATTTGATAAATTTTTGTATGTAGTTTGTTATTATTTATAACATAATATGTCATGTGTAATATGGCTTACTCACTGAAAGCTGTGGCCTTCAGATGTTTGAAGTGTTAGTCACAGAGTCTTTCATATACCAGTTGGAATTAAGGTTTTCCTTTAGTCTGTTTACTTACATATGGAAGTCAGGATTCTTTTTATTTCTTTACTCTTTATGTAGTTGAAGCTACCATATGTGTTTTTGTGCTTCATACAGTGTAAGCATAGTTGGTGGTGAGGCCATAGTGAATACAGGTTGCAAAGTAACCTGATAAAATTTAGGAAGCCCTTTGTAGGCTGTGTTAATGAGGGATAGATACATCTAAGAACAGTCCTAATGAATAACAGTACTTTGTTAATGATGGTCTCAGTAATAGATAATAACAGTATAGTGCAATTTTTATATTTCTTGGAAGATCCAGTGTCTTTGAGATATTATGTACTTTCTTGCATATTTCTTATTAAAAGTATAGCACCTATTGGTAGACAATTAAATAAATGCACTAGTGAACATCAACAAGAACTGAAGTCTGGGCCTAGCAGTGGATATACAAATGAAATACGGTGAATTTTTCTCTAGTAGGTGCTTAGATTTTGAAAATACTAAATATAATAACCCTTTGCTAATAACTGTGACAGATTGGTGTAGGTTTTGGTTGTTGGGGATTTTTTTATTTTTCTATTTTTGTGGGTTTGGGGTTTTTTTGTTTGTTTGGATTTTTTTGTTTGGTTGTTGTTGTTGGCCTGGAAAATGTTTTAATGCATATTTGTTCATGGTATATTCTGTTTGAAATCCCTTTTGTCTCAATTACAGTCCAGAAAAAGCTTGGCTTCATTTCCAACCTATGTTGAAGGTAAGATAATTCTACAATTTCTAAATGTTTTTTTGGTATCAAAAACCCACCGATGTATAAAAATTTATTTTTATTTGCTGAATAGAAAAGCTCCTAGGGTTGGGTATACTGATTTAGATTAAATTATGTCCAATCTGGAACATGATCCTAAGCTAAGTCCTCCTCTAGTCTTTCAGAAGGTCATAAACATGGAGCTTTTATTTTTTTGGCATTTCGTTCATAGTTTCTGTGTCTGTTCTGCTGGGTTTTTTTCTCAGTATCACTTAAAACACTACTTTTTTATGGTATTTACACAACATTTATGAATTTCTGTGGACAAGATAAATAGGCTAAGACTGTGGTGCTCTGTCCAGTGTTGATTTTAATTGGCAGGCTTAATCCAATCTCAGTTGGATTAATTAGCAGAATTGGATTAATTGGCAGGCCTGCCAGAGGAAATCTGCTCTGCTTTACAGCTACTTGTCCTCTAATTAAATAATGCTTCCTGTCTTAGAGTTAAGGTTGCATTAGCACTGAATTTATTCAGAACAAGATGTAAAGGGAAGTTACCTCCTACATGAACTGCTGTTACCTTTTGTGTGAGTGTATCTTGTGTATACTACATATTGTAACACCCAGTTATGTTGTTGTGAGAGCATGACAGAAGCAGAAAATAGAAGTTTCTTAGCCCTCCCCCCCAGTGGTTGTTCTGTATGCTTGATGAAATGTCAGAAATACAGTTGATGTGATACTTTATTTGGACTGCCTTGTAACTCCTTTGATTGCTTTATAGTGTGCTCTGCTTGATGGATTGTTTTCTTTAGGCTGCAAACTGATCATTGGTTTAGTCTTCAGCGTATAAACTGCGTGTTTTGGAGTCTTTGGCCAGATTGCCAATTAGTCCATAGCTGAGCATTGGAATTTTGCAGCAATAAAAGATCTATCTTAGAATTAAATTCAGCTCCTGTTGGTAGTCCTGTCTACCAAGGGCTATTTAAAATAATCCTCTTCTCGTAAAAAAATTAAAAATAAAAAGTAAACTAAAATTTTCTTAGATCTTGGTCCAGTGCAAAATTGCTTAAAAATACAAATGTTCCAGCAGTTTATGAGAAGGCTTGCCAGGGTGGGGAGAAGGTGTTGGAGCATTTGTTCTTATTTCTCATTATTCTACTCTGATTTGATTGGTATTAAAATAAATTAATTTTTCCAAGTCAAGTTTGTTTTGCCCATGGCAATAATTAGTGAGTATCTCTCCCTGTCCTTGTCTTGCCCCATGAGCCTTTTGTTATATTTTCTCTCCCCTGGCCAGCTGAGGAGGGGAGTGATTGAGCTACTTTGGTGGGCAGGGTCAACCCACTTCAGATGTTGAGACCATTTGGTTGATGTTTTGTGCTGTGCTTTGAAAGTACTAGTTGCCATATCATCATGCTAAACTGAAGTATTTCAGAGGATTTGCAGCCATCAGGTGCAGGCTCAAGTTGTCAAAGTGCTGCTGTTTTGCTGTGGTTCAGTGTGATTGTCTTCAGTGATTCTGTCCTATGTTACAGTTCCTGGACCTTGTGATCCTGAAGACTTAATCGATGGAATCATTTTTGCTGCCAATTACCTTGGTTCAACTCAACTGCTTTCTGATAAAACTCCCTCCAAGAATGTGAGAATGATGCAAGCTCAGGAAGCTGTCAGCAGAATCAAGGTGAGGAATGATTCCTGCTGCTTCTTGTATGTGTGTCTTATAGTTGTGGATATGACCTTCTCACTTACGCAGTAAATTTTTCATGTGGGGTTATCTGTAGTTTCAGAAAGGTGAAGTGCCTCACCTTTCTTTCTGCAAAATAAGTTGTATGTTTAATGCTGCTTTTGGAAAAGACTGATAAGGGGGAGTTACTAGGTAATTTTAATTCCCTGTAGTAATACTTGTGCTGTGTACACTAAGCCAGAATCTGAAGTGAGTGGTGGTCAAAATTACGTATTATCTGGGTGTTGAGGGAAAACAGGTTTAGAGTATAAAACACAACTACGAAGTGTTGCAGCTGCTTCTGACTTGGCACTTGATGGAATTGCTACTGTGGTAATGACTGCAGTTATTTTTGACCCTGCTGTGGATACTCCTTTTTTCCACACATAGCAGCTAGGAGCTGATTTGAAAAGGAAATGCCTCTGATGGTACAGAGATGTATGAAGTAAAAATAACTTGTCCTAGAATATGGTACGTTCGCTTTGCTTGCTTGGAAAACAGAAATGCCAGCCAATTTCTGTACAGGCCATGACAAGCAGTGGGCATGCTGCTGTATTTGAAGTTACAATTATGACACTGTCAACTGAAGTTATATGTGTGGATGAAATATTGCACAGTTGCACAAGATACTGCAATATTCCCACTACCCATACATGACTGGATGGTAGGCACACAGCTTCATCTTCTGCTGATTCAGCTGACCAACACAATTTCCTCTGGAAATTTTAATTAGTTTAATATCTGTGTGTTCTGCTTTTGTAGTTTATTTTGGGTTCCAACTCAGATTTGGTGTGTGTATAAAAGAGAGAGGAAGAAGAGAAAAGGTTATCAGCAAAGCCAGTAGTATTGTCTGTTAAGGTTGGCTGACACTTCCTATTGTTATAATTCCTTCCAGTGCTTTCCATGACAGGTGTTCAGTTCAGTATGTAACTTTAACACAGAAGCTCCAACTAGAACCATTGAGAGACTACCATAAATTGCAATTTTGGTGATGTTCAAATGCCTAAGTTCCTGTAACCTTGTCTCTGAAAGTCATTAACACTCTAGCATTTTAGAAGAAAGAGGCTGGGCCTTTCTGTTAGAGATAGATCATCCTCTGACATCTCTGTAGAAGTTTTCACAAACTTAAACTGTTGAGCCTTTTGCAAAAGAATGGTTTATCTTTGTTCATTGGAGACTCTGTATCCAGTATCATTCTTCAAAAATGTTGCACTCAGCTTTCTGAACCTGGGCAGGTCTTGGTGGGTTCTTCCCAAAGCTGTAGTAAAGAGGTTTCCCATATAGAGTCTGCTTTTTTCCTGCTCTGGGTGCTAGTAACGCTGTGCCTCCCTGTTCAGTAGTCCCCGTGTATTCTTTCCTGATGCTTGGCCATGTGGTAGAAAATTTGTCTGATTTGAATGGATGGGAAACGGAAGGTAAGAAAGATAAGGGAGAGAAAGAAGGGCTTTGGTGAGGCTGGATCTAGGAGTGACACATCACTGGAGTTTCAAAGGAAAGATTGGCATCAACTGTCATAGGAAAATGGTATCAGGAAGGACACTTGAGCCTGGGGCTGGGCAGGAGGTTTGCACCTAGAAGGTAAAGCTTCTGTGGGAACACACATTAGAAAAAGATTGAAGGGATGTGGTAGAGAAAGATGAAACAGAATTTATTCAGATTGGGCCTATGAGATGTAAGAGTGTATTTCTTAGAAATTCATTAAAATATTCTGTTATGTTTCAGCACTTCTATGCTTCAAAACAGAAAGAAATCTATTTAACTTATTTCACTCATAGCTCCCATAGTTAATGCATCCATATAAAATGGTGGGCATGCGTATTTTTTGTTTTGGTGTATTTGTCTTAGGATTGAGGTCCAAATAGTTGCGTTGTTGACCTGTTAAAACCCTAGCTGTTGTGACTAATTTTCTGAAGCTCATTTTATTTCAGAAAATTATTGGCTTACTGCATGGCACACAATACCATTGCACACTTCTTTGACAGTTACTGCATTTTGCTTCTAAGTGAAGCTCAGGCAACCTCCCTTCCCCTTAGGGTCTTTCATTTGTTTACTAGGGGTGGGCTTTAGCTGGTTTTGTCACTGATTGCCACTTAAGCTAAATGGTTTTAGTGAGAAATTCAGTATGATAGACGGAGTTGCTGCTGCCGGATTCATCACTGCATCAGATAGCCTTTATCCCATATGTATAAATTATGCAGGCTTGAAGTTAAGAGCATTAAAAAGGGCTGAAGAGTTTTGTTTAAGCCCTGTGATGTACACATCCTTCATTTAAGTGTGTTCCTTTTGAATTTAATAATCCTTATAATGCTTCCTTTTAGCACAGCCTTCAGACCGCATATTTATTCATTTAGAATATGAACAGATTTTGAAAACAATTTTCCATGTTACTTCTTTAAAAAGGTATCTCTTTGGTTGTAAGTACAAGAGTTGGGTGTTTTCTAATTGGCCATTCATCTCTGTGAAGTCCAGCAAACTTAAAACAGAAACAGCGCTTTGAAGGTATTAATCAAATGTAATTACAAATACTTCACTAGGAGGCACTCTTAGATTGCTGTGTGGCAGGTTTGAGTGTAACAGAACCCATGTGTGGAAATAGTTTAATAGCAAAAGTGGAAGATTACTGGTTTTTAATATTTTTTAATTTTTGAAATTAAAAATATGGTATATAAATAATGACATTTCATTTACCTTAAATGAAAATGACAAATTCTGTGTATTTTAAAAAATAATATTTTATACAGATTAGATAGTTTCTGGGTTTTTTTTGAAATAATCTTTTGATTTGAATAAGCGAAATAACATGGTGACAAAGAGGATTTGAATAATAAAGTGTCCTGCATATAGTAATCCTAATTTTGTTGTTGTTCATGGAGTATAACTTTTTTGGCGACATTTCTGTGCATTGTTAAATCACTTATTAGATATAGAAGTGCTTGTTCCATATCATTACCTTACTTTTAAGAAATATTTGAAATTTTTTCTTCAAAATACTTCCATTTGATGAACAGAATCTTCAATAAATTGAACGGTAGTGTATTTTTATGGCTCAGGGGTTTTTTCCTCCAGTTTCTTCTTTTCGGCCTGGGCATTTCTTCATTTGGGATGTCTGTTGCTCTGAAGTTTGGGGTGGAGGAGAAACTGTCAAAAGGGGAGCTTGATTTTGGAAAGCAATTTAAATGCTCCACCTCAGGAGTATCTCCCCCTGATCCAGTGTATGGCAGGCAATTGTTATTCAAGAAAAGTATTTTATTTCTGAGTATTAATTTAAATTAATAGTAATGTAATGGAGAGCCTGCCATGTGAGGCAGTTCTAATGGTTTGCAATCACCAGGCTATCAAATACTTCTTAATTTGAAAAAAGATGACTAAAAGCTAGTGTGAGAATGTTTCCATTTGAAAATAAGCAGCATGGTCTAAACTTTGGATAGCTTTAAGTTGTGAGCATCATGATAAAACATTTGGTGTGTCTTGTGATTCAGGCCTCCAGTTTGTTCTTCATAAATGTAGTTAGGGCTGAATCTGTACAGAGCCTGCAGGAGTAAGCCTCCTTCCCATCACAAGAACACCTGGTAATTTAATCAGCAAGGAGGCTGTTACTGTTGGGAGTAAAAGGGTAACTGCCAGCCCGGTGAGTATTACATTTCTTCACCAAGCAGTTCCAGAAGTTCAGTTCACCTTGGTTTGAATTAATGCTTGCAAGACTGTAAAATTGATGTTTATTTGCATTGTTAGTGGAAACCTGTTTTAAGGTGTTTGTGGAACTGAAGTACTTGCTCCACTGCTTCCTTGAAAAAATGCAGTAGTATGGACTTATCTTTATGTAGGTGTCAGAGGAAAATCTGTTGTCCAGAGATGCAGTGTGAACATGGGCTTATTAGTATAATATGGGTTTATTTGCTCAGAAGGAGAAGAAAATTAAGGGGACAGTTAACTTCTGTCATTTTATTTTTCCTGGAAAATGTAGCATAATTTTAGGGAGGTTATTTTTTTAAAGTCTGTTAAAGTATGAGGTCAAAAAAGGCTGGAATAATAAGGCTTAAAATCCTTCTCTCACCTTTTACATTGATGTGCCTTCAAAAGAAGTAACATCATAGTTTATACTGCTGGAAGTGATGGGAAGCTCTGTTTTGTTTCCTAAAAAAAACCAAGAAAAACTAAGTACACACAAAATAAGCTTGTTTATTGCAAATAACAAGCGAAAAACAGTCCTTTTGTGTTCTTCCTGACTCTTTTGGTGCTGTTTCTCTTCATTTTTGAAAGTAATTGTGCTAAACATGAAATTATTTTTTTAAGCCAAAAAGAAAAGGAAGAAATTAGTCTAAGCAGGGACTAATTTAGATCAGGTAGTAGTTTATGAGCCCTGACATTAGCATGCAGATTCCTGCTTGACTTGGAGTCTCTGTAAGTTCTCTCTAACTGTTCTCCTGTCTCTGTTTGTTCCATGCTAAGCAGATGGCCCAGAAATTAGCCAAAAGCAGGAAGAAGGTGCAGTACAAACTCCATCAGCTTGATGTTATGCTTGTTCTTTTGTTTTCTGGGAGGGTTTTTTCCTTTCTTTTTTATTTTGTGGTTTTATTTTCTGCATCCAGCAAGGTTTTTAGAGGTTTAGTTCTGAGCCACCATACAAGCTGACATGTGTCAGAAATCAGTTGCCTGATTGGCCATTTTTTGTTGCTTATCATTAGCCATTTCATGTTAGAAATAGAATAAAGATTGGATTTATCAAATGGTTACAGGCAGTACCCAAAATGCATACTAAAGAATCAGTACTGAAACAGGCAAAGGTTTTAACTCTGTAAAATGATAGATTAAAATAAGGTGTGGGTTTTTTTTCCTTTTACCTTTTTTTTTTTCCAATCTTTCTGTAAGGCTGTATTGTTTGATTCACAGAGGTGTCAAATTGCTGGATGCAAAAAAGAAAAAAGTTTGTCTATACACACAGTAATATACTGAGATTGGCTCATCTTTGTAATAAGTTTTGTCTGTGGAGCTTTTAAATATCTTTTAACAAATGTAATTTAAAAAACATTATGAATGTTTTGCTTTCTATTAACAAAATAGGTCTTCTAAAGGTGGGTTACTGCTTAAATAGTACATTGTCTGACTGTGAAGGTCTTCTAAGCAGAACTGCATTATGAAATGCTTAATTAATACCCACCTGTGCTACAGGTTTTTCCATTGGTCTTGGCAGCCACTGTTAGCCCATATAGAAATTCTTCGGGCAAGAGATGCTGTTAGGCCTTTCTATGGCTTGTGTGAAAACCTTACATAAAGTGGGATTCATAGGGTGCAGAAAATGGTAGAATTATTTTGATTTTCATGAATTCTTTATATAGTTCATGCTGCAGTCAGTTATAATTTTACTGAATTGGGAAAAATATCAGGGAAGCTTTTATGAGATTAACTTTTTTTTCAAACAATACCCAATTCACTTTCACCTATATGATATAATTTCCACATCTTTGTGTTTATCTTTTGCTTCTGCAGTCTAATACTCTACCCTGCATTGCTGTTCTGGTGACTGTGTCTTAGTGCACCCTTGTTTGTGAACTAACATCATTAGCAAGTATGTTACCTAAATGTGTTTGTTTGACTCTAATCCATTTATTTGCAGGCTCCAGAAGGTGAATCTCAACCCATGACTGAAGTAGACCTTTTCATTTCTACACAGAGAATAAAAGTACTGAATGCAGACACACAGGTACAGACATAAACACCTTTGTCAGTTTTGTGGTGGTAGTCTACTGAAATAGACTTTCACCTACATGAAAAAATTTGTCCTTCAAAATGTGCTGGCTCTTGTATTTCCCTTCAGGATTTCGTAGTAAGAAATCCATGGTCAACAACCTTATCATACAGGTAATTACTCTGGTGTGCGACTCTAGAAAATGTTAGAATTTGTGGGTAAAGTAATTGCAGTCAGCTCATTTCTCACAAGCCCTGATGCATGAAGTATTGATTGTGCTCAGAGTAGCCCCGAATGTTTAGTTGTAATAATTTGTTCATAGTCCTCTACACATACATGTCCAGCATACACAGGTTCAGATATTGAGGTCTTTATGTGCTTTTACGCAGAAAAAAACCCTTTAATATGTAAAATTTTCTCTTTGTTTTACTTTTGAAACGTGAAGCTCTTGTTTCCTGTTAGCAACTCCCTTCTTGCAGGTATTACAGACTTTACGTAGCAAAGGTCTTATTGCTGACGGTGTGTTTTCATCCTAGGTGTGCAATTAGAACTTGGTTGAAGCAGCTGCTTATGTTGGTTTTCTTATTCCCCAGGAAACCATGATGGATCATCCCCTGCGGACCATTTCTTACATTGCTGATATAGGAAATATTGTTGTTTTGATGGCTCGTAGGCGAATGCCACGGTCTAACTCCCAGGATAATGTGGAAGCATCTCATCCTTCCCAAGATGGAAAGAGGCAGTACAAAATGATTTGCCATGTCTTTGAGTCTGAGGATGTAAGCAATTACTTTGTCTTGTAATTCTCTTAGGGTGGAAAAGTAAGCACATTTCAGTGAGTTTGAAGTTCATTGTTAGTGGCCCTGTTTGCTTTTTAGCTGCAACCAGTATTTCATCTAAGCAGAGGACCTTGCCTTCTGTTTATGTTTGGACCCAACATTTTACTCAAGCAATTGGTGTTCATAGAAGTGCTTCCTGTTTTTAAGCTCCTTGATTGCCTTCCAATTACAGAGAGAGAAGGGTCCAATTGCCACAGTTTACAAATAGCAGCTCAGATTCTGCATAAGAGAGTGGAAGTCTATCAGACATTTTCCTAGAAAAATTCTAATCCCAAGCCTTGCATCAAGGATCAGTCACTGATACATACTAGAAAGGTGATTTCTTTATTTTTTAGGAGTCTTGTGTTGGGGGATCAGTTGCTGTTATCATATCAAAAAAACAGCAAATAAGGTTGGTAATTTCAGCACCTCCAAAGTGTGTCTCTGAATAGAGACGCAGATTTTAGTCTATGGTGCAGGTTACTAAGTTAGCTTATGTAGGACTTGATATCCTGTCTTCACAATCAATGTGCAGAACTTGCCGATTTTATGCACTTTTCAAAGCTCAGTAACTGAAAGATAAAATCAGACGTATAAAATCAGATTGAAGTG
Organism: Oxyruncus cristatus; assembly: GCA_013399855.1. Taxonomy (NCBI): domain Eukaryota; kingdom Metazoa; phylum Chordata; class Aves; order Passeriformes; family Cotingidae; genus Oxyruncus; species Oxyruncus cristatus. Next base: position 152,419 of record VXAY01004420.1, on the reverse strand, counting down.
GCTAGATATTTAGTTGTCAGGATCATAATCAAGTTATGCCTAGTAACTTGGGAAAACAAAAAAAATCTCAATTCTAAATCATCCAAATAGGAGAGTATTACATAATTAAGGTGAAAATATCCATTTCTTAAAAAAATACTCACATATCTTCCAATCTACAATATATCACCAAGGACTTGGAGGTGGGAAGATTTTTTTTTTAATAAACTCTGATTTTATGTAGTGATGAGTCTGTTCTAAATTCGTGTCTGAATAAATCATCTGGTTGCAGATGAATGTATATACATGACCCAATGCTGAAATTAAAAAGCAAGGACAGGAGCGCTGATCCAAAGGAAGCCTGTACCAAAATTATGACAGAGAGTATAAAAATTGTGCAGTTTTTTTCCCACAAAATGACATGTAAACCAGCTTTGCAAAGCCTTTCAGGAATCTGGTATGAAATAAAAAGAGTAGCCAATGTATTTTTGCTTAATATTATTTGATAGGCTGCCTGTTTTGAGGCTGCTGTTCCAGTGTTTCTAGTCGCAAATTTTGACACTGCTTGCTCTCTTACTGGCCAGTTGAAAAAGCAAAAATGAAACTGTCAGATGCCAGAGGCCAGAGGCTGGGGCTTATTTTACTTCAGCATGTGGCAATCCGACCCTTGGATGATCCAGACTTCCTGGATCTGTTTCCCAGGCTACTAGCTGGGATATTTGACTAGCTGGAATCTATGCTTCTCAATTTATGGTTTGTTTGGATCAGCCCACATTTGTGTCAGACCTGATTCTCTCTGTGTCACTAGACATTGGCGTGGAAAGTACATGCCTGTAGATCCAGCAAAAGCATTACTTATTGATGTGAAAATACGCCGAGAAATGGCAGATTATATCAGCTCTCCTTAGTCATGGTATGTAGGTCACAGATAGCTTGCAAAATGTATCTCAAATACCCAAGTGACTAACGGAATGGAAACATTGTACCACCTTATTAGCAGGAAGAAAATGGCTTCTTCAAAAATCTTGTACATCCAGTGAAGTAATGCAACCTGTTTATATTATAAAACTTGTCTTTTCTTCTTCTGGGACAGCTGAGTATCTGGAAGAAGTTCCACAGTGAGTAGAAGTTAGAGACAGAAGCTGTAAGCCTGCAAGTGGTGTTGTCCAGAATATGTCTCTGCTTGGGATGAGTCCTTGTCTAAGGAGGACAGCACCAGATTTTCAACTCTATTGAGAGCTATATCTTCAAATGAGCTGAACCCCAGTGATGTGTATAAATGCTGGCAGCTGGTCTCTTCCTGGAGAGAAATAAATGTGTATGAATGTAAAGTCTGCATTTGTCTCATCACTTAGTTATGGAGCTATGGAAGTGTAGTTTTCCCCTTGCTATCTGTCCTTATTATCAAAACCAGGTTGATCTGAGCTTTGGTAGTATGCTGGCAGTCTACATACCAGTCTTTTCAGCACCAGCAATCATGCTATTCTTATTCTCATCAGCAGATATAGTGCTAGTTTGAGTTGTTCAAGATACAGTCAAATTTTTAGTTTGGGTTGGGGAACCTTTCCTTTATTAGGGAGCAAACTGGACTTTAAATATAGCCAGTAGGCTTTATAAAAATACACGTGAGCAGCATTCATTCATAACCAGCACTCTTCCAGGCTAGCCATGTCAGCTGTGGAGTTCTACCCATCTCTTCTCTCCCTTTGCCACAGCCAGCACAGCTGCGGGTGCGAGCGGGTGCCTACAAAGGACAGGACAAGTAGGAAAGAGGCAGAGAACTGGCAGAATCATGGGATTTGGAGGGAGTGAAACAAGAAATATAGGGGAGTGAGGCTGAAGGAGGTAGGAGGTTGAAGGAGGAGGTGCATGTGACCATTTCTAGTCACTTCAAGAACTTGATCTGGTCACTAATTGCTACCCTTTTCCTGTTTTGTCTGAGACAGAGATAGGAGCAGTCAATATGAATGTGATGGTCCTAAAAGATAGTAAGAAAAGTTGGAAATACGCTTTTAAATGTGTCTGTGTGTTCTGATAGACATTTTCATTTTCATTTTCATTGCTGGCTTGTCAGAGAATGGCATTGTCCTGGCTGGAAGGGAGAGCCATCTGGGAGCTGCATGGGTAGGAAGAACTGTAGATGCAGCCCACAGTGACTGCAGTGGCTATATCTTTACACTTATATTAGCAGTTCTTACCCATGATTGGATGGCTTTATTTCTGATATTTATTATTGCTTACCAAGCTGCCCTCATGGCAGAGGTGAATGTGTTGACATTTTATTGGTCTTTTAAATTCGTAATACACAAATATGTTTTAGACAGGATCCTAGTAACTTGTAGGTTTGTCAACTTGATAATCCATTTTTCGGTGTGATTGTAACAGAGAAAGTGTCAGTGCACACAACCATCAGAATGTTTCACTTTTTTCTTTTCTCTTCTCTTCTCTGGGAACTGCATCAGGCGCAGCTGATTGCACAGTCCATAGGTCAAGCATTTAGTGTGGCCTACCAAGAATTTCTGAGGGCAAATGGAATCAATCCAGAAGATCTAAGCCAGAAGGAATATAATGACTTGCTCAACACCCAGGACATGTACAATGATGACCTGATTCACTTCTCCAAGTCTGAAAATTGCAAAGATGTATGTTTCATTTCTTTTTCCATAACAGTATTAAGAAGCTCTGTACCAGTTGCAGGCCCTTGTTGGCAGAAATCAAAAAACCCTGTATTACTTCCTATAAATTAGCTCAGTTAGTCTAGAATATCCTCCCTAATAGGACACCCTGTCATCGGTTCTGTTTCAAAGACAAATAGTGAACCCAAAAGTTATCAGCATTGAAATGATTTACTATCTGTTGTCATTCTTTTTACCAAACAATTCTGAGAGATTTGAAAGTGAACTTAAAACTGATTAACAGAATAATACAATTTAAAAGATTACAGTAAACAGTATAAAGTGTATAGAGACATGGGTGTTTATGAAACTGGCTGATTCCAGATTTTAAATAATTGTATGTACCAGGAGGCTTTGCAGTTTTCTTAATAAAAATGAACCAATACACCACTGGAACACACAGGTAATGATTTTCCAATAGACAATCTCTTCCTATTTAGGATTGTCCACCAAAGCCCGTGGCACCAGGGTTTCTTCCACTCCCATTTCCTCTGTTCATACACAGAAATTACTTGTGAGTGGTGGTTTGCACTGAGGAAAATCTGTATTATGTAGTACTGATCATTTAATGTTTGAATACAAATGAAATGTGTAAAATGTGTACCCTATTTTGTTTTTCCTTTGAATTAGGAAGACAGATTGGAAACAAAGGTGTATGTTTGTTGATTGTATAGGTGTTGGGAGGGGGGTGATGTAAGTTCCAGATGAAAAAAGTCTTTTTTTAAACACTTTTTCTTATTATACAGGTTTACATTGAGAAGCAAAAGGGAGAAATCCTAGGTGTGGTGATTGTGGAGTCTGGCTGGGGTTCCATTTTGCCTACAGTTATCATAGCCAACATGATGCATGGAGGACCAGCAGAGAAGTCTGGGAAGCTGAACATAGGGGACCAGATCATGTCAATCAATGGGACCAGTTTGGTTGGTCTACCACTCTCAACATGTCAGAGCATCATAAAGGTAGGGAAAATGTTTCTGGAAGCTACACATTTTAAAAGGGTTATGTAACAGGAGAGCAGAAAGTATAGAACTCTTAAAATTTAAGTTCTTACCAAATGTTTGCATAGCGCTTTCCATTTCATGATCTTTAAAATACAGTGTGAATTATGCTACATCAATTGTCTGACTCCACACAGAACCACAGAATGAGTAGGGTTGCAAGAGACCACTGGAGGCCATCTAGTCCAACCTTCCTGCTCTAGCAGCGTTCCCTAGAGCACGTTACTCAGGACTGTGTATTGATGGCTTTTGAATATCTCCAGAGAAAGACACTCCAGAGTCTCTCTGGAAATCTGTTCCAATGCTCAGTCACCTCACAGTAAAAAAATCCTTTCTCGTGTTCAGGTGGAACTTCCTGTGTTCCAGTTTCTGTCCTTTGCCTCTCATCCTACTCCTGTGCACCACCAAGAAGAGGCTGACTGCATTCTGTTGACACCCTCTCTTCAGATACTTATAGACATTGATGAGGTCCTCTTTCAGTCATCTCTTCTCAAGGCTGAACAAGCCAGAGTCCCTCAGGCTTTCACAGAATCATAGAATTGTTTAGGTTGGAAAAGATCTGTTAGATCATCGAGTCCAATTGTTAACAGTTTCCTCATAAGTGAGGAGCTAACAGTCCCCTTACCATCTTTGTTGCTCTCTATAGAACTTGCTCCAGGAGCTCCATGTCTCTCTTGTACTGAGGAGCTAGAACTGGACACAGCACTCCAGATGTGATGTCAGCAGGGCTGAGCAGAGGGGCAGGATCACCTCCCTCAGTCTACTGGAAATCCTCTTCCTAATGCATCCCAGGATATCTTTGGCCTGCTTGGCCACAAGGACACACTGCTGGCTCATGGACACCTGCTTGTCCACCAGGACCCCCAGGTCCTTCTCTGCAGAGCTGCTTTCCAGCAAGTCGGCCCCCAGCCTGTGCTGGTGCCTGGGATTATTCCTCCCCGTGTGCAGGACCTTGCATTTGCCCTTGCTGAATTTCAGAAAGTTCCTCTCTGCCCATTTCTCCAGCCTGTCAAGGTCCTTCTGAAGGGCTGCACAGCACTTGGGGGTATTGGCTGCTCCTTCCAGCTTTGTGCCATCAGAGAACTTGCTGAGGAGGCACTGCATCCCTGATAAGTTAAATAATACTGTGACTAGAATTGTATCTTCGGGGACGCTGCTAGCTACTGGCCTCCAACTAGACCCTGTGTCACTGATCTTAGCCCTCTGAGTTCTGCCATTCAGCCAGTTCTCAATCCACCTCACCATCCACTCATCCAGTTCTCAATTCCTGAGCTTGGCTATGAGGATACCATAGGAGACAGCATCAAAAGTCTTGAGGAAGTCTAGATACTCTCCCAGAAGGTGTGCTGTGCTATTTATTTGCATAGCAGACAAGGGCTCTGTGCATAACTTCACAAGTGACTGTTTTGTTCAGAAGGAAGATACTACCAGATACGCACTTGAAATTTTATGTGACAAATGGAGGTACATGTGCTTAATGTTGTCCTAGACCATGTTAGCTGTTAAATGCCTCTTAGGATCTGGATGAAATAGAGTCAATCCTTTTTTGTTCTTGTGTACCTGTTTTTTAAACTTTAAAACTTTGAAACAAAGACATACCTTCTGTGGAATCTTTGCCCAAGTTGTTTGAAAGTGTGGTGCTTCTCTTCACTTGGCTAAATGGGATCCCTTAATTAGAAGAGCTTTCGTCTAGTTGTCAGAAAGAATGTGACTTCAGAGAGCGTGTAGTTCATCAGGAACTGAACGATCTCTGGGGGAGCTGTAGCATACAAGGGAATAAGTATTTGAACATCAGAGTTTAAAGAATGGGAAAGATGAATCTCTAGGGAGTGTTTGAGATAAAGCTGTATTAAATTATTTACTGAAATAGTCCCTCAGGGCTCTGCAGATCATCACATGTGGACATGTAATGTAATGCTGGTTGTATGCTATACAGACAACCTTCTCTGTTCTAGGAATTTCTATTTTAGAATTTCTATTTTTAGAAATATACCTGTTACACTTATTAATTCAGGCAACTTTTTGGTAACAAGTTTTATTATGTACCTTTTTTTTCATTTTGTATTTTTTAAAAATGGTAAAATAAAATTCCCATTTATGAGGTCAGTTTGCCAAGTGAAAAAAAAATGTATGAAGTAGTTTCTCATTTTTTTTCTCCATGGATTATCTCTTAATACTACTTGAACTAAGATGTTTGCTATAAAGACTTTCTGTTTTCCCAAAATGTTAATACTGAGTTCTGATGAGTTAAAAATGTGCAAGTCACTGAACCAGCCACTTTAGATTCAGTGAGTAGAAATGATAACCTGGAAGTGTAGCATAGTAAAAATATGTCAAAACCTGTTTTACATTTGTAAAGGAAGGAAGAAAAAAAAAATCATATTATATACCAGCTTCAGTGAAACAAAACTGCCTGCCAATTTAGGCTCTTCATGATAGCCATATTTGTTTTCTATCCCACATTGTTTTATTTCTAAAACTACAATGAGTTACACTTCCCTTATTAAGCTGGAATTTCACTATGGTCATCAATACTTTATCAATACATGAACAGCCAGCTTTGCTGTTTCCAGCTTTTGCAGACCTTTCTCTTCTTCACCGATACTTTCTGCAGTTTCCATAGGAACTGCTAGCTATTTATTTTGTCTTTCTAAGGAGAAGATAATCTGTATGTCTGCGGGTCTTCATAACCACACATCTGGAGCTGTTCATGTAGCATTTCTGGAAAGTAGTATATATGAAAGATGTATAAATATGAATAAGTGCACACTGAAATGTGGCAGAAAAATCTCAGTTTTCAGATTTCTTTAGCATGCTGTAAGGACTTCTATGAAAAGATCATAATATTATGTGCATAAACATATCTCACAGCACTTCAGACAAGATGATTTCAGTATTGTGCATCTAAGCTCTGCTACTAATTGACCATAAACCAATTGCAAACTGATAGAACTTGGAAGAAACTTTACATGTGTTGTGGCTATTCTCTAATAGGTTTATGCTACTTGTATCTTTTTCAGAAGCATCTTGTGCTGGCTACTATCAGAAGCATACTCAAGGACTAGATAAACAAATAAAGTTGGTCAAAATATGCAATTGTTTTGATTCTCATCAGTTTATGTTACCAGTCTGCATGATACTGAAAATTAGCCACTTCTGAAATATATGTGCTTTCTGTAAAATTAGAAAAAATTTTGTTAGGGACCACATTACTTTTTTTTGCCAAGTAATACAGATAAATAACTTCCATATTCGTCAGGGAAGTAAGAGCACAATGATATCAAATCTGTTAGAGGCATGTGTTGGGAGGAAAGAATTAAAAGCAGAAGGATGATAGATTCGCTCAAGTGACCTTGCAGCTGGGAATGCTGAGGTCTGAAAAATAACAGTGTGGGAAACGCCATCTATTATGCCTACTGCTGTTTGTCCTCTGTCTATTTTGAGAAGTAGAATCTCTGTGTAGAGATAACATAGGTGTTTACAGAGACTTGGAGGCACTCTCATGGACATGCTTGAGCTCCCTGTCTTAGGAGAGAGATCAAAGCTCAGAGATCATAAAAAACACAGGGGAGATCACAGTATGGTGGTAAACTATACGTGTGCAGGTCTTTAGGAAATTGCTGCATCAGCAGGCCTACCTGAGCCTAAGCAGGTACTGAAGTTGACAGGTTGTGAATTAAGTGAGGTGAAAGTTGCCATATTTTTTGTAAAGCATTTCATTCTTGATGTGGATTTTATTTATGTGTGGATTTATGGCTAATGCATTCTCTGAATGAAGCATTTCAAAAAACCCTCTTAACAACCTCCAAGAGCTCTGAATACATGAAGTTGTACATTACACTTATCTTGTTTTATTATGTTTGTGTTTTCATGGAGCCATATGAATACAGAGTCTCTGAGGCTGGCAGTCACCCCTGTAGCTGGTCTAGACCAACATTTTTATTCAAAGTAGAGCTTGCTTCTTAGGGCTGTACCCACTAGGATTTAAACAACTCCAAGACTGGATGCTCCACAACCTCTTTGGGTAATCTGTTCTAGTCTTTTACCACCTGTCAGTAAAAATAAATTTTTCTTCTTCAATTTTCTTCCAGTAGCAAGGAGTCCATGATAAATGTAATGTAACTCATTTCAAAGGGAGGAAGAGTACTGGGAATATATTGAGCTCTGTCTTGGGGTGGATGATGAGCAAGCAGAGAGCTTATGGGCTAGGATGAAAGGGCAGATGAGTAAGGGTGACACTGTTGTGAGTGTTTGCTACAGGCCCCATGACTGGGAGGAGGTAGTGGATGAGACCTTCTACAGGCAGCTGGAAGCAACCCCGAGGTCACAGGTCCTGATTCTTGTTGGGCACTTTAACTACCCTGACATCTGCTGGAGAAGCTACACAGTGAAGCACAAGCAATCCAGGAGGTCCTGGAAAGCATTGATAACAACTTCTTGTCACAGGTACTGGAGGATCCCACCGGGAATAGTGTGCTGCTCAGCATTATACTAGCAAACAGGAAAGGCCTTGTTGGAGATGTGAAGACTCTGGACAGCCGTGGTTGTAGTGACCATGAGCATGTAAGAAACCATGGACTTCAGGAGAGATAACTTTAGCCTCTCTAGGGATCTTGGAAGAATCCCATTGGAAGTGGTCCTGCAGAGAAGAGGGGTCTGAGAGAGTTGGTTGATATACAAGGATCACTTCCTCCAAGCTCAAGAATGATGCATCCCATTGAGCAAGAAATCAGGCAAAGGGGGCAAGAGATCTGCATGGATGAATGAAGAACTCCTGTCATTACTCAAGCATAAGCAGGAGATACAAAAGAAATGGAAGCAAGGTCAGGCCACTTGAAATGAATGTAGAGAAGTTGTCAGAGCAATTAGAAGTGAAAGAGGAAAGGCACAGGCTCATCTGGAATTAAGTCTGGTGAAGGATGTCAAGGACAGTAAGAAGGATTTCTTCAAATACATCAATAACGAAAGGAAAATGAAAGATAACGTGGGCCTTTTACTAATGGAGGGGGCACCCTGGTAACAGAGGACACAGAGAAGGCGGTGTTACTGAACACTTTTCTTTGGATTGGTGTAGGCTGTCAAGACCAGCCCCCAGGAACCTGTGACCCAGGAGACAAGGGTAAAGGAATGCTGCAAGGAAGACTTCCTCTTGGTCCACGAAGATTGGGTTAGAGAACACCTAGGCAAACTCAACACCCACAAGTCCACAGGCCCTGAGGGAATGCATCCACAAGTGCTGAGAGATGGTGGATATCATAGCAAGGCCACTCACCATGATCTTTGAAAGGTCATGGCAATCAGGAGAGGTGCCTGAGGACTGGAAGAAAGCAAATGTCACCGTGGTCTTCAAAAAGGCTTATAAGGAGATCCAGAGAACTACCGACCAGTCAGCCTTGTCTCCATCCCTGGAAAGGTGATAGAGTGCCTCATTCTGGAGGCCATTTCTATCCACTTGAATGACAAGGAGGTGATCAGGAGCAGTCGGCATGGATTCACTAAAGGTAAATCGTGCTAGACCAAATTGATGGCCTTCTACAGTGAAAGTGCCTGGACTGATGGGAGGAGAGCAGTGGATACTGACTTCAGCAAGGCTTTCAGCTGTCTCTCACAACATTGTCATAGGCAATCTCAGAAAGTGTGGACTGGATGAGTGGATGGTGAGGTGAATTGAGAACTGACTGAATGGCAGATCCTGGCAGATCATAGTCAGAGGGTTAGTTGGAGGCCTGTCACTAGTGGTGTCCCCCAAGGTTCAATACTGGACCCAGTATTGTTTAGCTTATTAATCAGTGACTTAGATGAAGGAGCAGATGCCTCCTCAGCAAGTTCTCTGATGGCACAAAGCTGGAAGGAGCAGCCAATACCCCCAAGTGCTGTGCAGCCCTTCAGAAGGACCTTGACAGGCTGGAGAAATGGGCAGAGAGGAACTTTCTGAAATTCAGCAAGGGCAAATGCAAGGTCCTGCACACGGGGAGGAATAATCCCAGGCACCAGCACAGGCTGGGGGCCGACTTGCTGGAAAGCAGCTCTGCAGAGAAGGACCTGGGGGTCCTGGTGGACAAGCAGGTGTCCATGAGCCAGCAGTGTGTCCTTGTGGCCAAGCAGGCCAAAGACATCCTGGGATGCATTAGGAAGAAGATTTCCAGTAGACTGAGGGAGGTGATCCTGCCCCTCTGCTCAGCCCTGCTGACATCACATCTGGAGTGCTGTGTCCAGTTCTGGCTCCTCAGTACAAGAGAGACATGGATTGAGTCCAGTAGAGAGCAACAAAGATGGTTAAGGGACTGGAGTGTCTCTCTTAGGTGGAAGGGCTGAGGGACCTGGGCCTATTCAGCCTCAAGAAGAGACAAATGAGAGGGGACCTCATCGATGTCCATAAGTACCTGAAGAGAGGGTGTCAAGGGGATGGAGTCACGGAGTCACAGAATCACAGAATATTCTGAGTTGGAAGGAACTCAAAAGGACCATTGATCCCAACATTTAAGTGCATGGCCCATACAGGAGATTGAACACAGGACCTTGGCATTATTAGCACCAAGTTTTAACCAGCTGAACTAATCTCAGGCTCTTCTTGGTCTTGCTGAGCAATAGAACAAGAGGCAATAGGCAGAAATTAAAACACAGGAAGTTCCATGTAAACATGCGGAAGAACTCGTGTAGGTGACTGCACAGTGGAACAGGTTGCCTAGAGAGGTTGTGGAGTCTCCCTCACTGGAGATACTCAAGAACACTCTGGATGCAATCCTGTGCCATGTGCTCTGGGATGACCCTTCTTCAGCGGAGATATTGGACATGATGACCCACTGTGGTCCCTTCCAACCTTACCCATTCTACAATTGTGTGAATAATGGAAATTAGGAGCACTGCTTATGTAAGGATGATATGAGCAGGACCTGTGGTTTGCTTGATAAAAATGAATTTATTTTATTAGGGAAGCAACTTTTTTGCAACTATCTTAGCTACTTCTTGAAAAGTCATTGGATTTTTTTGGTGAGTTGCATAGACCTGTTTAATATTCCTTTCATGCATGATTTCTGTTATAGAATGAAGAAATTGCCAGCAGGAATCTGGTTTTCCTAAAACAACTGTGTCTGCTTCTTGGAAAGAAAAAATTAGTATTTTATCACTTATTTCACTGAATATTCTGATGCTTGTTTCTGGCATTCAGATTCTGTTACAATGCATACAAAGATGTATTTATTCAGGGCTGTTCCCATGCCTATGTTTTAACTCCTTTTTTTTCCCCTACAGTGGTTATGTTAAATGTTTAACTATTTCTTTGCCAGCATCTTCATGGTTGTTTTTTTTTTGTTTGTTTGGTTGGGTTTTTTTGCAGGGTTTGAAAAACCAGGCCCGGGTTAAACTGAACATCGTTAGATGTCCTCCAGTAACCACAGTCTTGATCAGAAGACCAGACCTCAGATATCAATTGGGCTTCAGTGTGCAGAATGGGATTGTAAGTAGCTTCCACACTCTCTGGTCAAGCTGCTGTTTTGTCCCTCATAGCAAGCAGGATTTTGCACATATTAAGTCTAAGATATAAAAGTTGGTTTAATAAGAGTTATTTTTTTCTCTGACTCTACTGATTTCACAACTTTAGAGTCAGCCAGAGGAACAGAAAAGTTGTTCTACTGTAAAAAAACCAAAAATGTATAGCAAAGTCTCCTTTCAGCATGCATCATTCATGTCTGTAACCAAGCCATTTCATGACTTCAAAGGAAAACCCCTGTTCTTGATCCTGTTTTTTGATAGGGCGTCTGCATCATGAACATTGTTAAACTGAGGTCCTTCATACTCTCATAAATTACCTGTCCACAAGACACGTTACATACAACATAGCCTTTTCTGACGGTTTATTCTGCTCTTGGAAGAGAATATCCATTAGTTACTTGTCACTAACAAATTTTACTTTGAGTCAGTGATTGACGTTTTAGAATTTGTTGCAAGTCCCTGTGTTTAAATGTTGATTTATAGCTTGTAGGCAAAAATGGGTAATAAAAAGCCTCTGTTCCTTATCCAGCCCATGATAAAATTGTCCTTTCCCTTCCAGATCTGTAGCCTTATGAGAGGGGGTATAGCAGAGCGAGGAGGTGTGCGTGTCGGCCATCGGATTATTGAAATCAATGGGCAGAGTGTTGTAGCAACACCCCATGAGAAAATTGTTCACATCCTCTCAAATGCTGTTGGTGAGGTAAGAACTGGCAATGTCTCTACGCAGTATAGAATAGTTCATTCTGGTACCAGTAGCAACCAGTGGAAACCAGTATAGGAAGTGGTGTCTTTGAAGGGACCGTGCTGGGACAATATGTTGTAATGTCTTCATCAGTGACATAGACAGAGCACCCTCAGCAAACTTGGAGGTGACAGCAAGCTCAGCAGTGCTTAAGGAAAGGGATGCCATTAGAAGCACCTGAACAGGCTAGAAAAGTGGCCCATATGACACTTTTGAACTTCAATAAGACCAAGTGCAAGGTCCTGCATCTGGGTCTGGGCAACCTCCAACATCAACAGACACTGGGGGTGAAGGGATTGAGAGCAGCTCTGCAGAGAAGAATTTGGAAATACTGGTGGATGAAAAACTGGACACATGCCAGCAATGGGGACTTGCAGCCCAGAAAGCCAACAGTATCCTGGGCTGTATCAAAAGCAGTGTGGCCAGCAAGTCAAGGGAAGTGATTTTCCCTCTCTACTCTGCTCTTGTGATACCCCACCTGGAGTATGATTCCAATTCTGCAGTCCCCAGCACAAAAAAGATGTGAACCTGCTTGAGCAAGTTCAGAGGAAGGCCACAGAAAGCATCAGAGGGCTGGAGCACCTTTCCTGTGAAAAAAGGCAGAGAGAGTTTGGAATGTTCAGCTTGGAGAAGAGAAGGCTCCAGGGAGACCTGACAGCAGCATTTCAATGTATAAAAGGGGCTTTTAAGAAAAATTGAGAGAAACCTTTTACCAGGGTCTCCAGTGACAGAACAATGGGCAATGGTTTGAACTGAAAGAGGGTAGCTTTAGATCAGACGTAAGGAAGAAATCCTTCACTATAATGGTGGTGAGGCACTGAAACAGGTTGCCCAGAGAAGCTGTAGATACCTCATCTCTGGAAGTGTTCAAGGCCAGGTTGGATGGGGCTCTGAGCAACCAGGTCTAGTGAAAAATGTCCATGCTTGCAACAGGGCAGTTTGAACTAGATGGTTTTCCAAGGTCCCTTCCAGTTCAAACTGTTCCCTAATTCTGTGACTATACCTCTTTTAGGCTGTTACTAATCAAGTCCAAAAAGCAGAAGTGAGAGCAAGCCTGCACACTATTTCTTTCATTATTCGCCCATCGTTCTCCTATGTTTTAGAAGAATCCTAATCTGGAAATACAAAGTGTCCACAATTTTAGATGGTTCATTGATACTAAACATACTGTTTCATGAAGCCACCACCCCTAAATATTTTAATAGGAATATGAAAACTCTCAAGTTTTACCTTTCTTTTCTACCCTGTATGACTTTAGCTAGTTCCCTCACATGAGGTATGTTTAGAAACATCAATTAACTTGGCTTATTTCCCCTAGATTCATATGAAGACTATGCCAGCTGCCATGTACAGATTGCTGACTGCGCAAGAACAACCAGTTTACATCTAAAGCCGACACCTCACCGTCACAATGTGCATGGAAGATGTTTTTCCCCATTAGTGCTTGTCTCTCTAGTGCTGCATTTGTGTGTCTGCAGAGACATTTCTTTCTCTCTCCCCCCTTCACAGACACAAATACACTGTCACTCTCTCCTCTATCCTTTTTTCCTCTTCTCCCCACCACTTTCCTGTATTTTGGGAAGGGGCAAAATACATCTATGGAACAATTTTGGTTGCATCTTTTTACAAGTGAAACTTCATGTAGCTCCACATGCAAACCAGGAAAATAACAGCAGCATTGTCCACAGAGTATTCACAAATGGCTCTGTTTCCTGCTAACATAATTTTGTGGCTATAATTTTACAAACTGAGTAACAGATAAAAGGATAGGGTACAAAGCATTCTCTTGGATATCCTGCGTGTGACTTTGCTTTTCTTGTCCTATTTTCCCACAGGCACTGAGCTCAATATTAAAGGTTTATGTCTGTAGGGAAAGTGGAATACCAAAAGTACAGTTTTGCCCTCGGGAAGAATTCCCTGGTTATGAAGATTCAGTAAATGCTGCTGTTGTAAAACGAATTGTCCAAATACACACCTTTCAGTTCCTCTCTGTCATCAGTTCTTCATGATAGTAGGACCCTAAAAGGTACTCTGCGAATTGCTGAAACATGTTATACTTGTATTACTTATACCAAGAAATTTGGGAGGCATTTTTTACAGCAGTCTCCCCCTCTCTGCCCCCAGGTTTCTAACCCTTTGTTTTCTTCTGCTTTGTTTTTAAATGCAACATGTCTTTTATAGTCCCTGCCCAATTTTAGAGGTTAAAGTGGAGGGGAGGATCTTTAAATATCCACAAGATAAATAGTAAGGGGATTTCCTGAATAGCTACACTTTTTCTAGGCTCTTAATTCCGAATTTGGTGCACATAGCCACGTGTGCCAGTGTATATAGACATTTTTAAAATTGTGCTTGCTATTTATGAAGTTTGAATATAAGAGATCTGCAGACTATTCTAAGTAATTTTGTTCTCTGAGCCAGTTTTAACAAATATTTTTGTCCAAAGACTGTCTAATTTTATTGAATTCCTCTTTAGTTCAAGATATAGATAACAGTGGAAAGGATGAGGTGGGAATAAACTTATTTATTTTGCTATATAATTTAACTTGTGATTTTTTTCCATATGTATGGCACTTAAAGGAGATATGTGTGTACTATATGCACTTGTATGAAGATGATAAACTGTAGGGATGTATGAAATCTAGTATTTGATTGGCCTCTAAGTTGCATGCTAGAGACAAAAGGGGAAAAGGGCTGGGTTGGGTTCTTTTTTTTTTTTTAAGACAGAGAAAAATAAAGAAAAAAGAAGTAGTGGGTTTTTTCCTAGTGAGAGAAGAATTCTACATTCTTTGTAGTTACCTTTTTTCAGGACTATATACTGGTGTTTATACTGAAGCTGAACCATGCATTTAGTCCACATTAGTATGTTGTTTTCTTTTAAAGAAACAGTTTGTGCTGTGTTTTACTGTGGTGGAAAGGCTCAGTGGGATGGAAACAAGGGCAGGCAACACACAGCCACACCCCACTTGTGCTTTGCACATGTGGGTGGTGGTCGTAGTCCCTTGTTTCTGTTATTGTGAGCTGTGCAATGTGTTATTTGCAGTCCAGTGATGATCCCAGACATGACTATGCAGATTCACAGAAGCAGATGATGTGTGTGTGTGTGTGCGCACATTTGGTGCAAACAGTGCCGAGAGCCATTGAGTGAGCAGTCTTGCCAGAGGTCCATTTTTTGGTTTTCTGAAATCATGGATAACCATGGGCTGATCAGAGTTAGAGAATAAACGTAGTATTTCAGTGGGAAGAAGATGTCTAAGGGAGATAATGAAGTGGTGCATAAACTACTGTAGTAAGTGAATATGTTTTTCTGTTGAGATTAATGTATGATAACTTGATTTTACTGCATTTCTTGTTGTTACGTAATTTAATCCAAGGCTCCAGAATATCAGATTGCACAAAATAATGTTGTTAGTATTCCAGGTTAGTGCTTAACTCTGCTACCTGACTGATGAAACAAGATAATTGCCTTGTGAGTATATTGTTTAACTGTAGACATCTGGTTTATGATCATTTGAACTTCCTTTCCAGAACTTTCCATATATATAGTAATATATGTAAATATGATATATAACCATGTACAACTTAGAAGATTATATACAGTGCAGCCCTTCCATAAGTTGCCTGAGGAAACTTAGTGAGCTCTTGAAGAGACAGTTACCATGATTCTGGTTCCTGCTACGTTTATGCCCTCCACTTCACTGGTTTCTGTGGTTCTGTCTAGCTCATGTGGTGAAGACTTTAACTCACTTCACTGGAAACGATGAAGACCTGAATGTGCAAATGTATTTAGAGATGAAACAACTGTTTCTTTGAAGATCTTGCAGCCGGAAGTCTGTGAAGTTACTGGCATTTGAGTGCTTGAACTGTTCATGCTAAATAGGTGCTTAACATTAAGCAAGTGAATGCTTGCAGGATCAGAGTTTAGCAAAAAAATCTGTTTTTCCAATTACATTGTGTGTGTAAGGTTTCTAAACTGGGAGGTCCACAGAATGTGCACACGTCTGAGAACAGTTTTGTGAACAATCCCATTTTACTCTGTAAACGGAAAGAGTTTCAAGAAAATAGAGCTCAAAAGGGAAATGTGGCTGTTCTCTAGACTGGTGCAGCAGTTTGATAGATTAGATTATGGGGATTTTTAACAGATTCAAAGGAACATTCCTTCAAAGGTTTACATTCCTTCGTCAGTGACAGACCTGAATTCTTTTTCTGTTTTCCTTGCTGCTTCAGTCTAATTAACTCTTCAGTGTTTACATTAAGGATGAAACATCCCTTATATTTTTTATTTTTGACAAGTATTATGTGTTTGTTTTGAATCTTGTTTGAATCTGAGTCTCAGTTGGAATTTCCAAGTTTGCTAGCTTTCCTTGTTTTCTAAACAAAATGTATTTCTGAAGACAGCAATGTGGTTGAGATCTCTTGTATATATTTTGCGCAGTATCTA
>VXAY01004420.1:112064-136033 GCA_013399855.1 Oxyruncus cristatus | reverse complement strand
TAGAAATTATTGTAAAGCGTTGGGAAAAGCATAGTATTGTATTTGTAACAATATTGTTCTTTGTAAACATTTAATGATCTCTCTATATAAATATAAATATATATATAAATATATGTGAGCCTGGAATGTTGATACTGCACATCTACTGAATGTAATTACTCTCATTTTTTCTGCCACAGGTCTCTGACCTCTGTAATGAAGCTGCGGTGGTTTGATTTGGGGGAGGCCAGGAGTGAAAAGAGTGGGCTTTTTGCTTTAGATGGGACAGGGTGGGGGGTTTCTGGCCAGTTATTTTGTTGTGATGTATTTACTGTGCTACATTCCTTTATTTAACAGAGCGCTAATGTCTGTAAGATTTGCAACAATAAACGACAAAACAAAAATACCTCAGACAAGGCTGAGAATTTGCTCATACTGACCTAGGGGCTGGCTTGCTAGTGCTGAATGCATACATGATTGGAAGGTGTCTGAACTTCTCTTTTGCCACTTAGTCTGGAGTAGTTCTATATATGTTTCTGCAGGTGTGAACCACTGCTGTTAAAACAGCATTCTTTCCACGTAATACATGACACTGGTGCTCCTAAATGAAACCAATTCCTAAGCTAAGATGGCATCCCAGTTTTTACTGTGTGAAATGTTACTGTGTTTGCATCTTAAAAAATAATGCTTTTTCAAGATGCCTTTTATTTGACAGGAACACTGTTTCATTGACTGAATAACTTACACTTTTTTTTTTCATAAATGGAGCTTTGATAAAAATTCTTCACACTTAGTGTCTTCTGAAACCACTGGTTTTCTTCAGATGTCATCAGCATGATTTATTATTAAAGACCTAATACCATTTGAATAAATAAAAAGTAGAATTGTAGTATGTCTGTCCTTAGATTTAATGCTGGAATGGCCTGTGCTAAGATTAAAAATATTTGTATAACAAGGGCTTGATTGTGAAAAACATGATGGTATTTGAAAATCAACTGAAAAAAGTCACTAAAGAAGCATTTTGTCTGGTGAGGCCTCATAGGAGTTTCTGTGCCTCTTAGGTTTGTCATGAGTACTTGAAACTACAGAAATGAAAACATACACACACCGCAGCTGATTCAGAAGATAAGGACACGTGGGCCTTCAGCCACTCAGTGGCTTTTCATAATATGAAGTACAGATATTGTCAACATCAGAGACTGAAGTATTTCACCTCATTTGCTTAAGTGATATATTGGAGAAATTGTGAAGTCTCTGGTAAAGGGTGCAGCAGACCGGCTGAGCTTGCTTTCTGCGTTTCTCTGAGTGCCACCCTCCATCCTTCTGTTTATTACCATTCTTGTTAGATGTTTACATACTGATTTCTGTATTACAAACTTTTCTGCATTTTGGTGGATAAACCTAAGTCTTTACTTCAGGTACAAATTTCACAGATTTGCCTTATTCACAGGGGACATTTTTCTTGTTCTTGCCTTCAGTGTTTTACTGATCCACACAGCACACAAGCAGGGCCCACCCCAGTTCCAGCACCCTGCAGTACCTTGCAGGCTGAAGAGGTGATGCTGATGCCCTCTGGGGACTGTTGAGAATAGGGCTGGGACTGCAATTTAAATTAATGTGCAGTTCAGAAGCATATGGCACCAATCCTGACCTGAAGAACACAGTACGTGGAAGAGTCCCATAACCTGAGTAGGGCTAGGCCTGTGCTGTGCTGCTCTACAGGTGGACCTTCAGGGATATCACTTTGCCACAGGATAAATTTAGCTGGTTGATTGTAAGAAAGGAGCCTGGAAGCAGCTCCAGTGGTATTCAGAATGGCAAATACACTCAGTAGTACATGCGTCCATACCTTTGTCTAGAAGTGCAGCAGTAACGTCCCATGTGAACATCCTTTTTATTTGACAGTAGAAGTAACGAATGGAGTTGTTTTCATTTAGAAAAACCGTGAAATACCTCAAATGATCAAAATGGGGTAAATTGGATGGGATCTTCACAGCTTGTTGCGCCCCCTTTGATACTGCACAATTTGGGATTCCCAGCATCTGAAGGGATATAAAATTTTCTATACTACCTTCTTTCTTCATAGTATCTGCTCTAATAAACAGCATCTTAAATGAGACTATACAAAGACTGCCTTTCTTACTGGGATGGTAACAAGCCAGCATCTCCTGTTGAAAAACACCTGTGCTTTAGAGGCTTGTTTTTGGTTTTTGTTGTGTCAGTAAGACAAGAATAATATTCTGTCATTAAGTGAGAAGTTCACTGAGCCAAAAGACCACTTCTTTATTTTTTTATTTCAATTTGCAAGTCAAGACGATCTTTCATAAAGAATCACTTTAAAATTCTGAACACAACGTTTTTACTAACTTACTTTGTGTCTTGAAGTCTAGTTTTGTGACTGGAGTTTTTAATACAAACCAAAGTACTGATAATTAGCAAAGTTCTTTGATACTGCTTTTGACAGCTCCTTCCACAAGAACAATGTATAACCATACCCCAAAACTGCATGTTACCAAACTTCTAAGAGATGCAACAGGACAGCAACATACCACACTATGCAACTGAGAGCCCAGTAAGGTCAGCTTGCAATCTGCTTGATACGCTTTGTCTGTGTATCAGAGTATTAAAAAAGTAAGGCAACATTATTGACACACTTTTCCACCCCTTGTCAGATACGATTTTCCTGTGCAGAAGTACTCTGCTGAGGAATAACCAGAAAGCAGTTTCAACCAGTACTTTAAGTAGAGTTTTCCATACAACACTAACAAGACTGTGAGGCTATTCATGTTCTGCTCCTTAGATCGTCCTTTGTACTAGCTGATCTTCATCTGTGGTAAAAGTAGTCAGGTCCTCACAGCTCTCTGGGATGCCATCTGACTGACATGGCCTTCTGGGCAGGTGCCATCACCTTTAAAAGGAAAGAAAAGGTAAATCAGTTTTGGTTTCAGACTCTTGTTCCATTACAATAGTTTTTTACCCAACTAGGAAGAAGCTAGTTGTAGTGCTCTCTGTTATGCTTAAAGAGTAATATAAAAAGCTGTAAAACTCCAGGTATATTCCAAGGAGGCATGGCAAAAGCAATCCCAGTTTGGAAAAGGAGTGGGGTAATTTTTCATGTTGTTTGTGGGGCTTTTATTTGGCTGGTTTGGTTTCTTTTTTCCCCTTAAAGGTGCACAGGAATTAGCTCACCCCAACCTATGGCATATCCCGTATTGGTTAAAAGGAATCTAAATGTTGCTTCCTGCAGAAGCTGTTGAACTGTAGTAACCTTCAGGCCAGTGTCATAAATTAGGTTCTCATAAGGAATTTTTTCCCCCCCTAGCTGTTTCTGTCAAATTTGTTGAGGCTTTTGTTGCCTGAAGGCTGCAGTGAGAAATCTCACTTTTTCTGCAGAGCCTAAATGACACTCTGATGTGTTTTGCATGAGAACTGAAACCAAAACTAGTCAACAAGTCACCAGTACCATGCATGAATCAATTCATCTATCCAAATGGTCTGTAAGGTACCCAAACATATGTTTGATGAAGTCTGAAATGTCTGAAACTTCTGAATATTCATTCCATTAACGTAAGCACATATTTTCTATTTTCTGCTTTTCTTTCTTTAGAACAAGGTCTTATTTTTATCTTGGGAGCCAATCAGAAAGAAGTTGCTTCTAATGGGTTTACATAAAAATTTCCTTGTCAACCTCCATTCCTTCCTGTTTGTAACAGCAGATGCTTATTTATAACATCTCCTCCCTCTCCCCTTCCACACTCAGCATAAAACACTGTCATGTTATTCACAGTACATGATTCCACCACAGAAGACTGACTTGTTCAGTTTTTCAATACATGGTTATTCAGTCTTCTGATAACTTTCCTCTCTGTGGGATAAAGAGACATTGCAGCTGTGCAGCCTTTTGCATAGTCCCTACTTGAAACTGAAGTACTGAAGGAAGCTAATTTGGTGCAAAAACTTTGACATGCAGTGTGGTGAATGTAAGCATATACTTCCAAACTAAGGCTGTGAGTTTCCACATCACCTGATAAATACAAGTAATAAAACTACCTGCTCAAGCTAAGTGGCACATTGGTGATGGCTTCTGCCATATGTTTCTCATCTGATTTTAAAACACACTTGGTATTTTCCACCAACTCATGTATGTCAGGGCTCATGCTGCAGGAGGACTGCTCTGGGATCCATGCCACAAGCTATTTAATGTCTGTGAAAGACTTAAAGTCTTTCAGATATTGGGGTCTTCCTCTCAGAGCTCTTGCTCTTGAACTCTTCTGCAAGATGACAGCAGGACGTTGTTTTATGTTTCTGTGTGTTGCAGTTTCACATTTGAGCACTGTCCCTGAAGACAAAGATGAAGCAAAGGAAACACTCCATATGGTTCATGGTATCCCCTGTGATTTCACTCCTGATTCAGTGAGGATGCAGTGCACAGTTTACCCACATAAGAGACTCACTCTATTGGATTTACACTAGAAAAAATGCCTGTAAAATAGACTCGTACATAGCTATGGCTGAGTGCCTATCACATCAAGGGGTCTGAAGGGACCCTCCCCCCCTTGGGAAAGCTATTTGCCCTTTTTTGTACATTGGTTCTTTTCTCTTTTGTTTCTGATCTGAAGCAACCTGAAATGCTCCTTGAGTGTTAATGTTAACATACAGTCATACAAAACAAGTTAAGCAAAGCTGGAAGGCTTTTATGATCTCTCTTCAACTCTTTGTAACTTTTAGTTATTACCACTTAAGAGGACTAGTTACAATATATCTGAAATAACTGCTTGTCAAGTTGGTAGCTAGTAATACTACAAAGGGGAAGTTCAGTGGGAAGAAAACAGACCCGAACATTCAAAATTACCTTGCAAGGACAAAACAAGGGGCAAGAAGGAATCAATTTCACTGCTTTCAGTCCAAATAAAAATCCACTGCCTTTTTTGTCAACAATAATTATCAGATTTTGACCCTATTAAAAAATATAAATAAGAGCACCTACAGGTTGTTCAAGAAGGACTTTAGCACTGGCTGTATACCAAACACAATGCCAGAAGGAGATGCAAAAATTCCTAGCAAGAAGGCACTAACTTGAAGCAACATCCATTGTTCCATCACAGTGAGCTCCCTTTCTGCAGCACTCGTGACTGACTTTCAGGTCTGGGTCTAAAGCTTCCAAACGCTTCTGACATGGAGCCTCTCTACAGCAGAAACACTCTGCTCCCACAGCTGTGAATAGGCTCTGTGTCATCTAATTATTGCTTCAGCAGCAAATTCTATGAGGTGCTGTGATGGAAGTTGATAGGAGGAAAAGAGAAAACATATGGAACAGCAGAGGCATGAAAACATTCCTCAAAACAGCAAGTGTAATTCAGACAGACATGCTCCCAATATACAAAATAAATGGCTCTTACTAAAACATCCCATTTGCACTTACATTTTGAGTGTTAATATGTATTAGCAGCTACTGTGGGGATTCCAATATCCTCTAGTAAAAATTGCAAGACTCTTGACTAGTGCATTTTTTAGGACTGTCAGCAGAATCAAGGACTCTACAGTCACACTAGCAGTTTCCCTATAGCAACTGAATTGGATCACTGACATCAAAGTAGCTTCATCTGCTCTTCACCACTGGTTGTCTTGAGTTTGGGGGTTTTTGTATTTTTTGATGTTATGAGGATCAAGAAAAGGGGAATAAATTTATAGGCTAGCACCAAATACGCAAGCTGATTTTGCTTTGAACTGCTCATATTGACAACTGCCCTTGCAAGATTTTAGATGTCAGTGCACTGAGAAATCCTGTTTGCCCCCCCTCCTCATCTTCCACCATCTCTCCTTCCTATCCCGACTAGCAATGCCTGCTACAACCCCTGTTTCTAGGTATGAAAGCTGGAAATGCCTCATCATAGCCTTTTTTAAAAACAAAACAAACTTTCTTCACTGTCCTTTACAGCAGTTGCATTTTCTATAGTTTTCTTCTCCTGTTTCCCCTTTTCATAATTTTAAGAAGTCACCATGTAGCCTTGTGTTTGTTATCCTATTTTTGTTTGTGCTCAAATTGGTCTGAGAAAACAACAGGAGTTTTATCAATAAGCAGGCCTTGAGAATGAAACTTTTTGCTACAGCTCTTCTGGATTTCTTTCTGGTTTTCATAGCTGACAAGACAGCAGAAGCATCCAAGTGCTTGTTTTGAGAGGTTTCAGGTAGACTGTCAGTTTAATGGAACTTAGACAGAGTTGACCTTTGGTTAAAGTATGACTTTCTGTTCACTTTTTTTCCCTGACACCACTTAATAGGAACAATTTCAACGGATGCACTTCAAACCAAAATTTTTTTACAGTTGGAGAAGTAGGTTGGCAGAAGACAGGCCACAGTACAATGAAAGATTTGGGGCTTCTCCCCTGCCCCAGTGTCATTACTCTCTTGTGGTGTGAATATTGTGCAGACAGGAAAAAGCCATCTGTTGCTCAAATGACAATCTTTCCATAATGGCAAGTTCAAATTAAAATTGGAATAGATTTTCCGAGGCTGTACTGAAAAAGCTGCCTATGACTTACCTGGAAGCCAATAATATTTAACCACAAGCATACACTGCAACAAAGATTAGGCTGAAAATTACTTGGAACCATTGGCATGGTTTTCTAAACAGCGCTCAGCAAAGCTTGATGTGGTCTCTAAGAGCAATCTAAATATGTCCTGTACCAGTATGCAGACACAATTTAGTAATTCTTCCAGTTAAGGCTTTATAATAGAGTAATTCCTAATTTAGATGCACACAGTACAGCATTAGTCTATCCTTTTCCTATTGTCATCAGCAACAAAACGTTAACAGGCCCCATCACACAATGAAACAAAAGGAAGTACGGGAGCTGGATGTCATTTGTTGCAACGTGTGGATGTAGTGTCAACAACTAACTGGTAAGTTACTAAAAAGGAAATGCATCTTTCTTTTTGTATTTTAAGTGCAAACAACTTTTTATGCATTTTAAACATTAATCCTTGTTCCCACTGCCCAAAACAATCATGATTCTGTATCTTTGGCTTACAGTATGGTGTCTTTCAGAGAACTGACGATGTTGCTGCTACATTAAGTTATCTGTGCTGGGTAAAACAGCTCTAGAACAAATTTTAAAATGTACTTTTTACCTCGAGAGTCCTGGTCTTCACTCCCTTCCGCCGAATCAACGCATTTCATGACATTTTTTGGTAGAGCACGTCCCTGGAATAAAATACAAAAGTTGAAAAACTACAGGTCACCATCTTTCTCTGGTATTTTCTAAGAATTGCAACATCCACCTTAGAAAGGGAACACTATTGCTTAACTGCACAGTGACTATATGATATGTGTTTAGTTCCACTGCACAATCCAGGCTAGTGAATGTCTAATATTAATGCTCACCATCCAGGTCAGCCAATTTTGTCCTATTGAGTATTTCTGGAGGAAAAGCACCTGTGTTCTGAAAACTCCAGTGAAAAGAGATCACCAGTCATGGCAAAACGCTGACCTAGTCCCTCTTGACAGGAGTGCAGGTGCATGAGGGAAGTAAAGCAAGGAGGTCTAGAATAACCAGCAACAGGTCTGCTTCATGGTGCTTTTTCCTCCTTCTCCCCTGCCCAGGCAGAGCTTTCCAACTGGGAAAAACTTTTCAACTCTAGAGGTAAGTGATTAATTAAAATATTTGGTGAAATTTACAGCAAGCCACATCTGTAATCAAATGTGTCCTCCTGGCTTATGTTTACCATGCCTCAGGGCAACCTTACCCTTACAGCAGAAGAAACAAGTCACACTTGAAGCTCCTGTGGCCCATACCTGCTCAGAGGTGTTTGAACGCTGCACATCTTCATAAGCAGGAGGTGAGTCCATACGGAAGAACACTTCAACACCATTGACCCGCCTTCTATAAACACGGGGCAATGAAAGCCTATCAGAGACAAGTGTCCTGCAACAAACAGCACAGAACAAATCTGTTAGTATGGCTTTCCAGCTGCAGAAAAACATAATCTGCTATCAAACTCCACTGGCATTCCTGTGCCAGCTCAGATTTTGGGATCTCAGTCACAGCTGATGGACTTGCCAAGAGCTGCAAGACATTTTCTCACAGGATGGCAGGAAGTTCCTGCTTAGGAGGTGCCTCTCTAGGGTGTTCCCCAGAGCTTCAAACATCTTTGGGCAGTACTAGATTAGAGGTAGGAGTTGACCAGACATTTGTAATGCTAGGGTTTTTTGTCTACCATTAAATAAGATTAGTGTAAAAGTTTTCCCACGATCAACTGAGCAAACCAACCGGCTCTGATAGCAGATCCTCTGGGTTTGCAATTTAAAGAGTGGAAGAGAATAGCTACCCATGCCAAATACATCCAAGGACAGAAATTAGGCCCGTCTGTTGCTTTAAATTCTGCACTGCTGCATAAGTACCCTGAACACCCTGAAACAAGTAGCCTGACTTCAGAAAGATGTCACCACCACTTAAATATTATTATCCACAAATTTTAACACAGTCACAGGCAAGGTAGCTACTCAGTATTAGATGACACAAGCCTCAAGTATTGTTCAGCAGCACCTACTGTGCTTTAAAAAAAAAAAAGAAAAAGAAAGAGACTGCTGCTGGGAAAGAGATAACCATGTAGAATGATATGCCAGATGAAGAATGACAGCTCCATTTTAAAGCAGGGGAACTCTGAAAAGCATGTTTCAACAAGTATTTATTCTTCCAAAGAAATCACACACCATTTTGTTTTCATAAGCAGCTTGAACCAAGACTTACATAGCGGGTTTTTAGTAATGTTTGCTCTTTGGTGTTTTAGAGGACTCGTTCTTTCTAAAACCTACTGCTGTGCCATGATACCATTTTCTAGGCAATCCAAGGATCAGTATTACCTCTGTCAGGACTACATAGTCTTGAAAGTCATGCACACTATTCCTGATGAAACAGTGAAATAAACTGAACAGATCTGCACACTGCAAAAAGTTGGAATTTTAAGCAAGAGTGACAGTCTGCCTGAGCATCATATTTTATATATAATATTGTATGTTCAGAACAGAATAAGGCAGCTCCACCTGAGTCATAAATTAATAAAGAAAGCCAAGCTGAAAATTACTGTGAAGAGCACATTCAAATTACTGTGAATAACCACCTGAAGGATAGTGATTAGTTGGCCTGGCAGCACAGTCAAAACATATCCTTCAGTCAGCCCTAAGTACCAGAGGGAGAAGGGGAATCACTTGGGGAGGAAGGTCCCTGAGAGGACACCATTCAGGGTCTCTCACACAAGTCTTGCCAAGTTTTCCCATCACTGCCCTGACCTGCTCTTGACACTATTATGTAAGTTTTCAGCTGTGTCAAGCTATAGTATTTCTCTTACCCAGCAACACTTCCTACAGAATCTAAAGTGAAAACCACAACATTTTACCCCTTAGCCACACTGTATTTACGCTGCCTCCAAAATCAACAAGTTTTCTTCTTCTTTTTTATTTCCTCTGAAGTCACAAACCTTTTTCAGTCAAATAACAGAGAAAAAAGTCTTAAAATAAAAAGAGTAGGCTTTCTGTCCAAAGACACTAAAAGACAGGAAGAGAGGGTACCATTTTACCTGTGACTCCTTTGGAGAGGACCAGAATTACAAGCTGCAAAATAGGAGGGAGGAGGTTCCGGTGGGACAAAACTACCAGAATCCAAAATGTGATCTTGGTCTTCAATCTGAAGTTCATCCTAGTCAAACAAAAGTTCTGTTAAAATCCTTCTGCGCTATAGAAACTGCTGAACTGGGTAACCTAGTAATACTGTTAGCACTGCTGTTTACAGCCTGGTGCTCACTTACCAGGCAGGATCCTCTCGATGTAAACGTCCCAAAGGAACGCAGGCCAACCACTGCCAAGGAAACTGTAGCGGTGAGAGCATTCAGGACACAAAGACCTAAGAGAACTTTCTGAAGAACATGAAGATGTGTGAAATTAAAAAAATTAAATCAAGGTATTTGTAAATGTTAAAATAATAATAAACTAAATTAAAAAAACCAAACCAAACCAAAACCAAACCCAAAAAACAAAACCAAAAAAACACAGACGACACAGGGTTGACTAGAGCAATTACTTCTAAGAAACATATGTGATGAAGTCTTTAGCACAATCTCCAAGACTGGAGTAATTTACAAAAATTTGCTTTGCCCTACTGATTGTCCTGACAGAGATTCAGAAAGGTTTAATATAATTCAAATGTGACTTATAGTCCATCGATTCATCAAAGAATTATAACCTTCCTCTTAACTTCTGTGGGAAATCCAGATTCAAGATAATCACCACTAAACAAATGTTAAAGCTCTTTTTATATTTGAAGATTATGTTGATCGAGAGTTTTATTTCAGCAGTTTGTAAGCCAAGAAAGGCTAAGTTCAAAAGACTGGTTAGGGCAACAAATCATGAGCTAAAATTTACATCATATTTGCCCACACAGTCTTGTCTGGATTCCACTGTAGTTTTGGTTGAATAAAACACTTGGTTGCATAAAACTGCTTATTGGATCAGCAATACACTGGTCAAAACCCAGAGATAAAAAAAGCTCAACTATTACAGAACCATGAAGAGCTTCTGACTAGTGTGGAAGACCAGAAAAATTACAGAATTTTTCACAGTAAACACAGCAGCCACTTCAGCACTGCACTGTTGCACAAGCATGCACATTATAAAAGCAGTCATATGAACCAGAGTGTGCAAGGTACCTTGAGGAGAAGGTGAGCAGAACTGCATGACTTCACATGGTATAGCTTCAGAGCCATCTCTAATTCTGTGCATTTAGTGAGATGAAGTTCTTCACAGCAGAAACAAGTCTCGTTGTCCCTATCCATCTTAAAGAAACAAACCCCCAGTTTTTAATTTTAACTGCTTTATGCAACAGTTTTACCTTCATAGCATAGAACCTATGTTTTAAACTAAACCTGTGATCACAAAGAAGACTGGAAATACAAGATTATAGAATTAAATTTGAACAGTTTGGTACGCCAATAATTCATGCACTATGAGCTCTTCTTATCTGAAAACCAGCATTATGGATAAGCTTAAGACATTTAAATACAACTTAATTGTAATCAAAGCCGCACTGATTACTAAACAATTTTATTATCTATGCTCCTTCAAATGCATAGTAGCCTAGAAATTATTTCTTTGACTGATGTGTAAACCACTCCATGAAGTGTACACATTTTCTTTGATTCACAAGTGTATCTTGCATTTCTAAGGATGCAACTATAACTGCAACCTGGTCAAATCATTAATAGTCACATCTGTACACTACTTGTTGTTTGCAACTTTCAAATTATTACTGTCATCCTAGTTTTCAAAGTAGAAACTCAATGTTTTCATACCTAGAGATAATTTGGTTTTTAGCTGTCAAACTTGATAGTCATGTCAACACTCTTCTACCTACAGAAGCCACTCTACGGAGTAAGTAATGACTGCCAGAATGCCTTTTGGCTGTAGCCTATGCTTCCAAATGCAGATGGCTCTGAAATTCCTGAAACATTAAACCATCTCATCTGGAACAACATCATCAGTTCTCAGCGCTGCTTTACTACAGTGATACTGGGTGAATCTAGATTGTGAAGCACTTCTAATCTTGGACTCTCACTGCAATACGACTATTGGCACGTCAAGGAATCAAGAATACCCTCCTTGAAACATTAAAGCAATGGAAATAGGTATTTAAAGATCATTCCATTAATTCTTAAACTCCTTCAAGTTTTTACACATGATCATCTTCATTACAAAGTGATCCACATTGTATCCTTCAATTTCAATTATTTCACAGTTTTTGGTTCATAAATAGTCCTTTTTCTACTTCTTATGACAAGCATTTCAGAAAAATCTTTTGCATTCTGCCCTGCCTTGCACAGATTGCTTCTTCCTCACATAGAAGTGTTCTAAAAAGCTAGTATGATTTGGTTTATCTTATTTTTTTCCTCACAGTTCCTGCTGTGAGGTATAAACATGAATGGTCCTTACCAGGTGAGGCAAAACAGGAAAAATAATCCCACCCACAGATTATAATGACTAAGCTTTTTGTAGGTAGCTCACCATTACCCACTCAGGCTGTTTTCTACATTTTATATCTGTCACACTACTAAAAAAATCCCTTATGCTAGAATCTTCTTAAATTACTTGCAACTCTACATTAGCACATTTCGTGATTTCAGCACAACAAGCTAATGTACCATAATGAGAAGAAAGAGGTGTAAATCAGTAAGGTGTGCTCACCACATTGCATCTGGGTACTCTGGACACAAACACAATGCCTTGACATGCTAATATAACTCCAGTCAAGCTCAGTGGAACACAGATGAGAGACAGCAGAATGAACAGTTTATTCTGGAACAGCAAAACAAAGTTAACTGTAGTGGGAACAGGAACCCAACTCAAGGAACCTATGACAGTGCAAACCCCACCCACAAACTGAAGCCGGGAACAACACTGCTTCTTTTTCAAAACTTCCCATGACTTCAGTGCCCCAAGGTGTCTATTTCCAACACCTTTGTCTTCTCTCTCTCTCTCTCTCCTTATTCTGCACTAGTTATGCAGACGTAAAATACATGCAACTATTGAAAATGTCAGCAGCAAGAGCATAGGCAACTACAGATTTTTCTGGAGTGCAAAGTATGATTTGCAAGCCCTCTGACTTCCACTGTATGGTCATACTCTTCCATCATATTTAGCTCTCAACACATGTAAACACCAGTAAAGAAACATGAAGAGGAGGAAGCACATTAAGCCGACATTCACTTTGCACTGAATTTCCACAACTATTTTGCAGCAAAAATAAATGAAAAGTATTTGTCCCAGCACAGTGAGGACAGAGACACTTCAGAGATTTTAGTAATACGATTTTATTTCCTCCTGGATACTGAAGCCAGAACATTTATAACTCAGATAATACCTTCAGATTTATAGACCATATGAAAAATGAGCAATGGCAAGTGTAATGCAGTAGTTAAAAAAGGACAAGCAGAAGTAGTGGATAAAATGATGTCTCGCTTTCACCTATGCCCTTACAATCTACATTTACATGACTTAGGATATGGATTTTGAACACATAGAAGAACTTTCCATGTCCCACTTCATACAGGCAAGATTTTTCTGTACTTCAGGAGAAAGTACTATGGGTACAACTACTAGTTTAGAGACAAATAAAAATTATATTCCTCCTTTAACCATTCAATCTTACAAAGCAAGTATCAGATCCTTACTGTCCTAAAGAATCCTTATTAATAACAACCTGTTCAGTCAGATTTCTTTGTAACAAAATGGTTCAAATTCAAAGAGCAGGACATGACAACAACAACAACAAAAAAATAATGGAAGAAGAGAAGGAAATCATGAAGGGACATGGGTTCAGTTCTTCTCCAGACAACAAGGACTTCCTAAACATGCACAAAGAACGCAATGGCTTTCCCAATTAATTTAGCTGATATACCATGGTTAGCTACCTGGAATCTGAACCAAAAAAACATCAGAGCTGTTGCACAAATTATGTTCCCATTTTCTGAGGTTCAGGGAAATATAATCACCCATGAGTGGACCTGAGCATTACTATGAAAGCTCATTCCTTAAATTATAACATCTCATTACTAGTAGGCTTTACAGAAGTTTGACATTATCCCATAAGGAAAGTTTTAACTTCGAAACCCCCAATAATTGAAGTAGCTATCAGTACTTCTCTGAAGAGGACTGGGACTATTTTGTGTTCGACATACTAAGAACAAAATAAATATTAAGAGGAAGAGTATTTTCCCCTAGTTTTCTACTAATCATGAAAACACAGATAAGACATTGTAGTTCTAGTAAGCACTCTGAGTGACATTTGTTTTTCTGTACAAACACAGAATCTAACGATTTTTTAAAAATTAACTCCTTGCTTAGCACTCAAATGAATCAATACCATTTCTAATGCTTTTATATAGACTATCTCAGTTATCCTTTTGATAAAAACTCCTTTGAGAAAATCATTTGACACAGGTATTTCATATAGAGAAAGCTTTTCAACTACATTCAACACAGGGCACTGACAACTAGGAATTAGACATTTTTTTAAGTGAAACAGAACCTGTTTCAACATAAAACATCTTTATAGTAAAAATCTCATGAAAGGGTATTAAGAAAAACAGGAGGTGTATCTGTCCTCTTTCAAACGATGATGAAACGAGCAAAGAAGTGATGGGGCCAAAGAAAAGAAAGATTTGGAAAAAGGAAAAAAAGCAAATTCACATTTAAGTTTTCTCCTTTGGTACAGAAGCTGCAATAGAAACAATTCCATGTACAGCTATATAAAAAGAGAGATTTTTCTAAAAAAACATGGTAAAAATCAAAGAACAACAAGGAAGAGAAGGAACATTATTACAGATATGCAAAACAAGGATGACAATTTTTGTATTTATGTTCTAATAAATCCTACCATACATAAGTGTAATCTTGATCTGCTTTTTATTACATGTATAATCTATTTTTGACGCATAATCCAACATATAGACAATCCTGCCAAAGAAGCAGAAGATAAGAAAATTCCTCAACATACAATCTAAAACACTACCATGATTTGAATATAATCGTAACATTCACTACTACATATCTGACATTGGACAAGACAATACGTGGTACTTGAATGTCAAACGAAAAATATCCTTTTCCTTTCTGCTCCAGCACAGGACAGCATTTTCACTGAATCACTGAGATTGGAAGGGGCCTCTTGAGACTGTCTAGTCCAATCTGCTCAAGCAGGTTCATGGCGTCCCTTGTTTGTGACAGGGGAAGTCAATGGCCTACAGCAGGCTGCCAAAGACAACATCTAGTGGGTTTTGACTGTCTCAACAGACAGATACTTCACAACCTCTCTGGGTAACCTACACCAGTTTTTGACCACCATAACAGTAAAAAAGTAATCTTTCTTATTTTGATGGAATTCCCTATTTTTTTTCAGTTCTGCCCATAGCCTCTTGTCCTGTCAGTGAGCGCTACTGAGAAAGGTCTAGCTCCCTATTCTTCATTCCCTCCCATCAGCTATTTACAGAGATGCAAGAGATCCCCCCCTAAGCCTTCTCTTCTCCAGGCTGAACAGTCCCAGCTGTCACACCTCACCAGGTATGGGAAGATCATGCCCCTTCACCTGCTGGCAAATCTCTGTCTAATTCAGCCCAGGATACAGTTAGCCTTCTTTGCCACAAGAGCGCTTTGCTGTCTCATGGACAGCTTGCTGTCCACCAGCATCCCCAGGTTTTTCTCTGCAGAGCTGCTTTCCAGCAAGGTGTTCCCCAGTGTGTACTGGGGTCATTTCGCTGCACAGGCAGGACTTTGCATTCCCCTTTGTTGCACTTCAGGAGATTTCTTTCAGTCCATTGCTCCAGCCTGTCCACGTCCTTCTGAATGGCAACTTTTAGCATACCAGCCATTCCTGCCAGTTTTGCATCACCTGTGAACTTGCTGAGAGTGTACTCTGTCCTATTGTACAGACCACTCCCTTAAGTAGTACTGGCCCCAGTTACTACCCCTTGGGCTCAACTCTGCTGACTGGTCTCTGGCTGGCTTGGCTTTATGCCACTGATCACAATTCTGGGCCCAGTCAGTTTTCAATCCACCTCACTGTTCAATCTAACATGTATTCTGTTAGGTTATTTTATCAGTTATATTCTCCTGCAGGTGCAAGTTTAAAGTTCTTCTCCATCACTACTCACCTATAAGTAAAAACAGGTGTTCCACTTTATCCTAGTGACAGAAGATCCCACCCAGAGGAGAGAAGTACTCCTCAACTTAGAAAAAACAGACAAAGGCAAACATTGTATTTTAAAAGTCACAACAGAGGTAACAGGTCTTAACTGCAACAATAAAAATGGAAAGAACTCAAACTGAGGTTTTAGTTTGGCTCACAGCCTTCATCTTCTGAGCATTAGATACACAAGAATTGTGAACAGCTGCAGAAATTTGTGAGGAACATTTATATGAAGTAAAGCATATGAAAGCAAAGTGTATTCTAATGTTAAACACAGTATTCGCTATTGTCTTGAATGATTCTCTTCCAGCTATAAAAGTCAACATGTACTTTGAGGATTCCAAGGAAGCATACATTTGCACAATAAAGCTCTGACACTATCTTTCATTCTGCATGGGGAGACGGCTTGTTGTCCTGCTGCTGCTGCCATTGAAGAGAACACCTAATGCCAAAGAGGAATTACTTTCACTTCAATATGTGCACACAGGACTGATGCCTAACCAGGCACTTCGATGAAAGAAAAACTTTTGTTCCACAATCACCAACTCTCACATCCATTTACAGCCTACATATATACTTTATAAACATCCCGTAGGAAAAGGCAAGTTATTAATTGTACATATGCGCAGCAACAATAGCAATAATTAAAAATGTTGAGACCTTACTAAAGTTCTGTCAGTTGTGAGAGCACAGAGACTCGTAACACAACTGCCAACAACAAAAATAACAGCCACCGAAGTAAAAGTCAAATCAATTCATTCAGTAAAAAAATCACAGATTTCAAATGAAGCACTAAAATGCACTGTATATACATGAGAGAAAAGTTTTTGCAGCATAAAATGGCTAAAAGCCTCAGTCTCACACTTAAAAGCATTATTTCTTCTTATTTTCTTGTACTGACTGTAAAATCTTTGTATAATTACCACTTATTGCCGTAATGCTGGAGTCCTCAACATGAGCAACAACGTTAACACTGAGCTCTTTTACTTCTAAAATCAAGAAAAAATGTACTACTACAGTAATTCTCACAAAAGTTGAATGACATTGTTTATTATAAAGCACATGAATAGGGAGACTGTTTTTCAGGGGTAGCGGCATGATATGCAGCTTCTGTTTACAGTGCCTTATACTGTAACTAGCAGGGCTAAAATTTAAAAACATCATCAGAACTAGGCATCTTGGTCTAAACATTGAATTTTGTTAAATTTATGCGAATCAGTCAAAGTGTAGATATCATAACAGCAGTCAGCCCTAAAAAATCTTTAAGGCTGCTGGGATGTATTTTGTTTCAGATAAAAGTTTTCAATTAAATACAAGGTTTACTACAAATAAATTCTTCAGAAATTTTCAAGGTTATAAATAAATGCTTGAATTCCGTAAACTTTTCTGTTTTCAAAGGAAGAGTTGTACATTTTGTCATAAACCAAAAATACTATAAAAAAATCTTTCTAATAAAAATTTCAAATCCTTGTTACCATACTGTAAGACACAAGAATAATCCAGATTGAACAATGCATGCTGAACACAAGACTTTGACTTTTCTGTCAAACCCCACAAAGCTTTACATGAAAACTGATGGCATGTATGAACACAAAAGCTGTCATGCTAGCTAACAACAGAAGCATAAAGCACTTGATGTAGCTGAAAGCCAGAGCTGCATTTAACCAGCCTGCATGTGCTCTGTTAACTTCTGGATTTCAGCATTTGCAGATACTGAACTGCTCCCCAGTGTGTGCAGCTACAGCAGTTAAACTCTACTCAGCATAATAAAGAGGTGTCTTGCTGGACACTGGCGCTTTCATTTGATCACAGCTTAGTCTTCCCTTTAGCAGCAGTACCCAAGCACCAAGCAGCCACCAGACAGATGCTTAACTTCAAGTCTTTGTCTCAGCTGGTGAAAAAAAACCCCAAACAGGAAACAACCACCACCAAAGTCACCTAAAAGGACACTCCGCAGGACTGCAACTAATTAGTACACGTCTGAAAGGAAAGAATACTTCACTAGCAAAGAGCTTCTGTATTCAGCAAAGCATGTACAGCTCCAGGTAACAACGGGGAATACAACACAAAGTCAAAGTGTATTGACTAGTCCAAACTGGCATATGAGTAAGGACAGAGGCTATTATAGCAAGCATGACCTGTTGAAGATGTGAGTTGCCCTGAAGTACACACAAAATAACGATGGAGATTTTATGTTTTTCCTGTGAAAAATCAGTTCCTTCAGTTAAAAATAACATTTATAGCTGTATGAAACAAAGGAGTTTAGAATCAGAGAGGAAGGATCCAGACTCTATGCATGGAGGGTAACATTGAGTCCGAATGGTTTAGAGTCAATACCCAAACAAATTGGAGGGGGAGGTACACTAAATACATTAGGACAGACCTGCAGAGCAAGAAACACAGAATCATTAAGATCTCCAAGATCATCAAGTCCAGTGTTAACACAGCACTACCTCAAATTAAAATCAGCTTCAGAGCATGTTACAAGCTGACTTCCAAAACTGATTAACTGATATCCAGAACAGAAAAGCCTCAAACACCTAAAACCAAAGTAGGATTTCAGAGCCAAGGCTTCTCAGTGGCTGTAGTGCTGAAGGCCAAGGCTTCCTTGCAAAAATGTCCTACAGAAGATATGATTAGAATTTGATCTTGCCTTTCAGCACCCTGTGTCTCAAATACATTATTTTTCTAGTATCTTCCCATGGTGTAATACAGCTGTAAAACAGTGTAGGTGGCAGAAACCAAATATGGCTCTCGATTTTATTTATTAACAGGTCTTATCACAACCATCCCTCTTCAAGACTGATTTAGTCTCACAGATGGTGCTACTGAAGGTCCACTACAGCTGTAACTAATTTGTTCTCCTTCCTTTCTCCCCTCCAAGGATAAAATATGTGCAACTGAAACACCTCAGCCCATTCCCTGCTCCTCTCACAGCATTGCAGCCCTGTGCTTTCTCCACGCATCAGCAGCATCAGAGCCTTGCTGTCGCAGGAAAAAACCAAAATTTGGTTGTTTTTCCCCACAGCCAAGACCTTGGATTGAAGTGGCAGCCACAGAACAGCCTCACCCTTCACAAAGAAACAAACACAGACAGTGAAAAACCATCACCTAAAGATGGGAAGATGGAGAGAAACATTTTGTTAGCCAAGAGACCAGCCTTTTACTGCAGGAGCTAGACTGATGTCATGCAAAGGAGCTGTAGGCAGATACGTGTACTCCATCAGGTTTTCAGAGATGAAAATCCTGAATCCTGAAATCCTGGATCAGAATAGCAAACCGCTTCTTTTAGAAAGAATTAGTATATTTAAAGGGAACAGAGATAAATGTCAGTTGCTTCATAAAATTTCCTAAGTCCACAAACTGACAATCAAAACCAAAAACTAGATAATACAGAAACACACAAGAAACAGCATCACCATGTTCTTGAGATACCAGAATCTGCTCTGAAGACTGGCACCTCCTCATGGACAAATTCTGTGGCACTCACCAGTCACTGTGATTTTGCTCATGACTCAGCTGTGGGAATTGGAGAGTTTAGATGATGGAACTTAACCATCTACCCCTAATTACAGCCCAACTGTTACATCTGAGAGCTTATAGCACACCCTGTGTAAAATTAAAATCTCGATATAATTATTCAACTTGAGCTGAAAACAAAGCTCTTTTGGGGGCTTTGGGAGTATATGAAGAATTTGGGGAGTGGTAATGGCACTATTTGAAGAAATTATGAAACTGAGTGTTTGATAACAGCTCAAACATATAAAAAGACAAGCAGAGGCTCTTCCTTAGGCATTTGTAGATGAAGACACAACTATATAAGGAAAAAGGATAACCACGCTTAATCCTACAAGCTTTACACTTTAACTGTTGAGCAAAGACAACTAAATGCTGACGTAAGTTGCTATAACATCTATCATGGTAATTGATACCCCTCCTCAGATTTCTGGCATGGCCCTAGCACAGGTACCCAACGTGTTAAATATCTGGGTTCCATAACGATCTTATAAAGCCACCTCCAAGTGCAACCACTTCTTTCCACAAAGCTCACTTGCTGCATAAAGGCGTTTCTGCAACCTGCTTAAGTTAAGGGCTGTCAGGAACACTAATGTATAATCTCTGCTGCCTTCACAGCTTTATACAGGCAAGGAGAAAAGGGATTCAGTGCAAAAGCAGGGAAAGATAAATCCATTAGAAGTGTATCTATGAAAAACAAGTGCTAAGCCTCACATAAGGAGCAAAAAGAGGAGGACAATCACAGCTGAAAAAATTATATGTTTTAGTTTTGAATGTATTTTGTAGTTTTGCCTGTGAATGTCATAATTCTAAGTCATGACTATGAAATTAGTCTCATTGCTGAGATATGTAGGAAGTTTGCTTTTACAATTCACATAAATCCTCATAACTCCCTAGAGAAATATTCAAATTACTAGAAGGTAGATATATTAGATATTTAGCACAAGATAAATATTCTCACAGAAACTAACAATCTGAACTTCAAATACTGTAGCTAGTTCAAGGCATGATTTCCTTAGCCTCATGAAGTGTTTAATGCTAATTTCCTTTATTCTTTTTGTACACAGAATAGAGTATTTCAATTGGAAGGGACCTACAATGATCACCCAGTTCAACTCCCTGACCATTTCAGTCTGACCGAAAGTCAAAGCCCCAGCACTGCAGAGTGTTGTCCAAATGCCTGTTAAACAGTCACAGGCTTGGGGCATCAACCACTTCCCTATGAAACCAGTTCCAGGCCTTGACCACTCTGCCTGTTTCCAGAGCTTTCAGTAAAGAAATGCTTCCCAATGTCAAGGCTGATCTAATCTGGCTATCAAAAATCAGGCTCTATAAAATATACATATAAAAACCCCCAAATGGTTTCACAGAATCAAATAATCAGTGAATAACTGTGGCTGCAAGAGAGCTCAGGAAGACTCTCGTGTATTCTGCTCAAAAGCAGGGTCAGCTATGAAATCACATCGGGCTGCTCAAGGCTTTAATCAGTCTTATGTTAGAAACTTTCCCATCTGCTACACAACATCCCAGGGCAATACCAGGGCATGACCATCCTAAAGATCATTTGATATAAAAGAAAGGATCAGGAAGAGCTTGGTGCTTTCATATTTAAGTAAAACTAGGGAAGTCCCATAAGGTTTATACACAGTAGAATGTAAAAGCGTGAAAGAGCAACAACAGAAAACAGGAAACTACAGCAACAATATGCTGTAGAAACAGTACAGAACATGAACAATACAGGAACAGGGAGCACTGCGCAAGCCTCAGGCATTTTGAGATAGATAGCATTTACACTTATTTTGATGAAAACATGGCCCTTCCAGATTTGGAGGCCTCAACACCAAGCTCCTCTCTATAGCCACAGAACTCATAAAAAACTTGCCGTGTGCTGCCTGTGTGGCCCTTTGTACACTGAGAAACAACAATGCATTTTGGGGATGCTGTTTGACAGCTGGTTCAACATGAGCCAAAAGTGTGCCCAGGTGGCCAAGAAGGCCAATGGCATCTTGGCCTGTATGAAGAATAGTGTAGCCAGAAGGACCAGAGAAGTGCTCGTCCCCCTGTACTCAGCCCTGGTGAGGCCTCACATTGAGTGCTGTGTTCAGTTCTGAACTCCTCACTTTAAAAATGACATTTTGTGCTGGAGTGAGTCCAGATAAGGGCAACAAGGCTCATGAAGGGTTTAGAAAACATGTCTTATGGGGAACAGCTGAGGGAGCTGGGTTTGTTTAGTCTTGAGAAGAGGAGGCTCAGGGGGACCTCATCACTCTCTACAACTACATGAAAGGAGGTTGTAGTGAGGTGGGGGCTGGTCTTGTCTACTGTGCCTGCAAGTGAGAGAACAAGAGGAAACGGCCAAGACAGGGAAGATTTACATTAGCTATTAGAAGAAAAAACTTTCACTGTTGGTGTAGTCAGGCATTGGATTAGGTTGTCCAGGGAGGCAGTCAAGGCACCACCCCAGAGGTGTTTAAGAGGTGTCTAGATGTGGCACTAGGTGACATGGTTTAGGGGTTACAGTGGCAGCACTGGGTTGATGGCTGGACTGGATATCTTAAAGGTCTCTTCCAACCTTGATTATTCTATGACTCTCTGATTCTATACCTAGCTCACACATCTGATACTTAGAATTCCTCAGTGATATCTATGTGGATCCCAAAGAAGTGCTGCACAAAAATGAAACAACTGCTTTGGCAAGGAAGAAGTCTTCAGAGTGACAGTAAGGCAAAAAAACCCAAACAAACAAAAAAAACCCCAAACCAACCAACTGACCCACCAAAAAACTCCCCAAACTCATAAACAAAAGCAACGCCAAAACATTTTTTCAAACCCCAACTGTGAGGCACTAGGAGCCACACAGCTTCAGATTTCACTTACAACTGGAAACAGCTAACACACCCATTTACCTCTCTCACAGCAATGCAATGTCAACTGTATCTGAAACGGTAACACTGGATACTACTGTAAGCTGGCAGGACTTTGGTTAGCTCTCAAAGCTGCTATCAAAAACCACTACAACTGAGCTAAGCTTTAAAGGCATCTCCCCCATTTCAGTTTAAGCAGCACTGCCTCAGAGAGCTAAACTATTTATTCTAAGCCAGTACTTCCTTATATATACAAAAACACAAAATGTGCTCTGTAAACAACACTAACAGTTCTTCAACACTTGATCCATTCTTGCCCTTACTGGGGACTCCATCAATGCAGGAAAGAATATGGCTTATCATGGTCTTTGACTCCTCTTTCAATAATTATGATTCTACAATTTAAAAAGAGAGACTCAACCATACAATCTGTTTTTTCAAGGAGAAAGATGAGATTTCTCCTTTTACCAATGACTATTAAATCAGGATCATATTTTGATAATTTCCTTACAAAATTTTAATCCATACTTACCAAAATCATCACTGACCTCTTCCATGTCGTCAACGCTAAGATTCCACATAACATTGCCTGTAACATCAAAAACATCAAGAAGGGAACAACTGTTCATGAAACAGCATTTACTCATTTTTTTATTACTGTTCTGATGAATGGTACTTCGGAACACTACAGCAACATTGAGAAGATATGAAGATGCACTTTAAAGCAGAGAATAACAACCTGTGCTTATGAGGTTCTTCACTCCTAAAAACATCCTGTGAAATAACCAAATTTAAATCTACTCTTATTTTTTTCCTTCCAGAAAACATCTGTGGGGACAAGTAGTATGTCAGCAACTCTGACCTTCACAATTGCCTAAAATAATTATTTTCAGCCAATTGAGCACTTGTTCTCTGCAGTATGGCCAAGCAAATCTAAAAACTGGCTCTGTGTCTCCACCCTGTGTCACCACTCCAGCACTTCATGAAGTGGTTGCCTCTTTCTTCCCTTGTGCTGATCTGGCCCTCTTCTGACCATTTTGGTGAACTAAAACCCAGAGCATCAACCCTACCAAAACCACTGAAGAGCAGCAGCAATATCTCCCTTAACTGACTTGCTATTTAATCAGATTAATGCCACTATGAGCATGAGGAAAGAGAAGTAAAAGCATACCCTTCTGCAACAGCAGTTGTTAGGCCAAACTTGCTGAATCACAGAACTGAACCCACAACTTACTTTACCTTAGAGGGCAAAACAGTTAAGGAAGGAGAAAGAATTGCTGTAGAACTGAAGCAAATAGCATACCCAAATACTCTCTAACAGAAGAATGGGAACCCGATAAAGAAAGGCAAATCAGTTTTTTAGCATGTCCTACAAATCAACAGGTACATTTTAACCCATGGGGCTTTGTGACTAAGCCAACTGACATCAAGCTCCTACCCTAAAAAGAAACAAGAAGACTAGAACAAGCAGGAAGTCATCCACTAGCATTTTTATTAAATCCCTTCTGCAACTTCATTCACTTGACATGATCAATCTGATCTAGCATAATGTGCATATATGACTTGGCCAAAACACCTACTGATACCATCACTGGTGCTGCGAAACCACATACATAACTCTGCAGTTTCATAACAAAGTATTTTTTAAATTCTTTGACTGCAAAGTGGTCACACAATTTTATAACAAAGTACATCAATACTGGTGTGAATTGCTTTTTTGCCTTAAAGACAACAAGATTTAATTCACTGCATTTGTTAAAGCTTTAAGATAAGTCTTTCTCAAAGCTCTCCTGACTTGCCTTAACAAGTCATCTCGTTGCATCCATAATGAAAAAAAAAACCAAACCAAACAACAAACCAAAAAAAAAAAAAAAAAAAA
>VXAY01004420.1:81710-108918 GCA_013399855.1 Oxyruncus cristatus | reverse complement strand
AACTAGTGTTGATGACTTTACACACACCTCCTTGGGAGGCTAATATAATATTGAGGGCAAATTGATTTTGTAGTACTACTTGAGACAGACTATGGACTTTTTTTTGTAAAGTTGTGATTGTATCTAAAGCTTGGTCTTGAATATTTTCAATAACAGCCGAAATGTTTACAATTGTTTTTTTCAATTTACTTACTCTTAGAGATGGGATCATGGTTTTGACTATGCTGTGGAAAAGCGTGGGACGTTTAATAAGAGGATTGTTGGTTCTTTTATTTTTTTTGGATAAATGCTTTCTCATTTTCTTTGTTCATCAATTTGGTCAAGAATTGTTACGTTCGGGATTACAGCTCTCAGGGCACAGGCCCGATTTTTATCAAGGGGCAAAACTTTTCAGGCCTTCTTTTCATAGACCTAGTACTATCTTGAACTTCGGGGAGGAACTAGTTTCAAAGGGAACTGTGCTATCTCTGTAACAATTTCTGGCTTTATCTTTTCTATTGAATTGTTTCTATTACAGTGGGGGGGAGAATGATTTTTTTTGTAGTATTTACAATCATGCAGGGAATAGTATAGTTTTTTGGATCAGGTATTATGTGACTTAGGGTTACTGGGTGATAGGCTTCTGTAACTGACATCCAGGTCTCTGGAAGTCTTAACATAGACTTTTCAAAGTTTGCTTCATTTAGTAAAACGTCAATTAGGGGTCAATTGCTATTGTTATTGTCAATTGCTGGTATTTGGGTACAAATCCAGCAGTCTTCTCTACGGAGGATTTTGGATACATTATGGACTATGGCTACATGCAATTTTGGATTTTAAATTCGGTTCATAGTTATTAGTTGCACAAGCAGAATATACAATAAAAACAGTCTATGCCGCATCTTCTTCGTCGGTGTCCGGTTTTGATTGGCTGGTTGTTCCGGGAGGGTTAGGAATGTACTGCGGGGTAAGGGAACAAGGGCTGCTGCTTTTAAAAACTACTTCTACTACTTATAAAACTTATAAAGCTTACAAAAATTAGAAAACTAAAAAAAAAATTATTAGGGCTTAAGGCATCATGCTCTCCAGCTCAGCCGAAGAAATTTTATACCTGTTGGGCTAGTCTGGACATGACTTCAAAAAATAGTCTCAGCTATAAAAAATATAGCTTTTACTACTTCAGGAAAATAAGGTACTTTAAAAATTTTTATTGGCTCAGATGACAGCCCTCACTCCTCTGCTGAAAAAGGTGCAGATCCAGCACTTGGAAAAAGGTTTCCAAACTCCATTACAATAACACATAAGGTCTTACACAAAGAAAGAAAAAATATTTGACATTGGAAAGGCCGTTTTTGGAGTTACATCCTTGATGCATCTCTGTTGAGATAGACACATACATATATATAAACCAAAAGATTCAGGATTTAAAGCACCCCTTACCAAGAAAGAAATCACCTGCCACCCTGGACTACTGTTTTGCAATCAAGCCCTCACAAGTCAACATTTATGCCAGGGTTTATGGACCAGGGTTTGAAGTAATAGATTTTAACACTCAAGACCGCATAAGAGGGTGGCCCTTGCATTTGCTTTTATGCCCTTCCCAGTCTTCAAATCAGCCATTTATTAGTAAACATGTCACTTTAACCGTATATGTGAGACTGAAGACTATCATATTCATGCTACCTTACATGAGAATTTCTATGATTTTGTCTTCTGTTAAATGAAAATAGAATTGCAGATACTGTAAATACGCTGAAAGCTCACTAATATCAGGTCACTGGAAAAGCCTATGTCCATATATTTCAGGGTTTCAGAGTAGGTGTCCCGATCGTAGCTTGCCAAATCCACAGAACACAGCCAAAGAGAAAAAGCGCTCCATTGTAGGACAGATTTCAGACCTATCCAACTGGCAGCTTACTGTAACAAATGAAAACAGGGTTTCTGTACTTTATCTAGTGAATGGAATTTTGCAAAACTTGTCTTCTATTTCCAATTTTTCCAAGCATGCTCTTCTTAACTTTCAAAACACAAGCTGGAAAAAAACCTAAAACACTCATATCAGAAAAAAAAAAGTTGCTTTCAGTCTAAATCATCAAGCTGTTATATTGTATTTATTCCTTAGCCTGTATTGATACCATAAGTTCCCCTGACCCAGGTGCAATATCTTGCACCTGTTGAACCTCATGAGGTGCCCATGGGCCCACTTCTCGAGTTTGTTCAGGTTCCTCTGGGTTGCATCCTTTCCCTCAGGTGTGTCAGCTGCACCACATGACTCAGTGGCATCCGCAAACTTGATAAGTGTGCACTGAATTCTGCTGTCTCTGTCATTGGTGAAGATCTTAAACAGTACTAGTCCCATTACAGTACTAGTCGCTGAAGGACACCACTCATCACTGACCTCCACCCAGACACTGAGTCTTTGCCTGCTACTCTGTGGATGTGACCATCCAGCCAATTCTTCATCCACCAAACGGTCTATCCATCAAAACTGTATCTCTCCCATGTAGATGGAAAAATGTTGTGGGGGACAATGTCAAAGGCCTTACAGAAGTCAAAATAGATGGCATCTCCTGGAAGAGACACACATGGCCAGATGCAAGCTATCTGGCATATATCCTTGAGGATGTCAGGGGTAATTTCTTGTTATACCGATACTGGACAGGCCAGCTGGGGCTGAATCACAGTGGGTGATGCACAGTTCACTGACAAGAAAGAACTGACTCGGTAGGGGGATGATCAGTTAGGGATTTTGATGTAGTGGAGGTCAAGTTTCCGAGGTGAGGGAGGGTGGCAGGACTGAGAGAGCACAGGCACTGCTTAGGACAGCAGATTTGGCTTATTCAGGCAAGTAAGATTTCATCGGACTGAGCTCTGAAGGGCAAAGGAGTACAGGAAAGCTGGTCAGCCTATAAAGGAGAGCATCCTCCTTGCAATAACGATGAACAAAATGAACAAAGAAGGCAGACGCCTAGGTGAAAAAAACAGCCATCAAAGCAGTGAATCAGAGGCCGATCACCAGGAAAAAATTGAGAAACATTGCCTGGGCATACAGGGGTAGTGTCAAAGAGGCTGGTGTTCAGCTGGAATTAAGGTTTGCAAAAGATGTCAAGGGAAAAAGGAAGAGTTTCTACTACTGTTAGCAGTAAAAATCTGACCAATGACAACTTGGACCTCTTTCTGAATGGGGCAGGAGACACAGAGGCAATGAACACACGTAAGAGAATAGTGCTCATGTCATCACCAGCAAGGTCTGCCAGGCCTCTGCACCTAGTGATAGGACACAAGGAGAGATGAGCTACCAGTAGGTGATGAAGACTGAAAAAAGGATGTATTTTAAATATTTGATCCACACAAGTGACTGAGACCTGATAA
The DNA here is from genome assembly GCA_013399855.1 of Oxyruncus cristatus. Taxonomy (NCBI): domain Eukaryota; kingdom Metazoa; phylum Chordata; class Aves; order Passeriformes; family Cotingidae; genus Oxyruncus; species Oxyruncus cristatus. Next base: position 105,567 of record VXAY01004420.1, on the reverse strand, counting down.
GCTGTACACAAAGACACTGAGGGAGATGGCTGATGTCCTTACAAAGCCATCAGCTCAGAGCAGGTGCATACTGAAAGAGGCCCCAAATGATTGGAGAAAGGCAAATGTCACACCCATCTTCAGAAAAGTGTTTAAACTAATCTGAGGAAATACAGGCTAGTTAGCATAACTTCAGTCCCTGAGAATACCATGGTGCCAGGAATGTTTTTTTGTCTGGGCACATGAAGGGCAGTGACTGGAAACTGTCAGCGTGGATTTATTAAAGATTAATCATGCCTGACCAACCTGGTAATTTTCTATGGTAAAATGACTGGATTTGTAGATGAGGGAAGTGCAGTGGATGCCATTTATTTCTTCATCAACAAGACTTTTAACAACACCTCCCATAGTATTCGTGTATTGAGGTTAGGATATTACAGTGTGAATGGGACAACTTGGGTAGAAAACTGGCAAACTGGTCTCACTCAGAAGGTCATGGTCCATGGGTCACACCATACCTGGAGGTCTGTATCCAGAGTGTTCTGCAGGAGTCTGTCATGGGGCCTGCCCTGTTCTGCATCTCAGAAAAGTGGATGGGTTCACCCTCATCAAGTCTGGAGATGACAACAAATTGTGAGCAATTAGCTGACATGAGGGAAGGCAGGGCTGCTATTCAGAGGTGCCTGGACAAGTGTGAAGAACCAACTAATAGGGACCTGAGGAAATTCAACAAGGACAAGCATGGAGTCTTGCACTGGAAAGGCAGAGCCCTGCAGTGACACAGCTGTGGCAGCTCTGGATGCTGGTGTATAGCAGACTGAGACAGTCAGCCATGTGTGTGGGTGGCACAACAAGGGTCAGCTGTGCTTGGGATGGTGTGAGGAGGACATGGCCTTGAGAGCCAAGTGTCACTTCTCCTTAGCACTCCTTAGACAACATACATATACTGTCCTTCCTTTGTCCTCCCATGCCACTCCCCTCACCACCCCCCCGCCCCCCAGTTTTGTGCAGTAAGAATGTTGATAAACAGCAGCGAGGACCCTCACAGTGGTTTGTGATGGGAGCATGAGAGGCAACAGGCATAAGTTAAAAACAGAGTAAAGAAAATAGGTTATGAGGAGAAAATCCCTGTGATGGTAACTCAGCCGTGGAATGAGGATCAAAAAAACTGTGTCCTTTCCATTTTTAGAGGTTTTCAAGTCCTGATTCAATAAAGCCCTTAATGACCTGGTCTGAGCACAGAGATGGCCCTGTTCTTGGTAGGAGGTTGAAATGGAGACCTCCTGCAGCCCCTGCCATGAGCACTGAACTGAAGTTGCGTCGTTTGGCATAAAGGCTACTTTTATAACCCAGCTCTAGAATACCCTGGCTTATTGCTTCTAGCTTTGAGCAATTTTTAGGAAAAAAATATATGAAGTTAACCAACTTCTGTTCATCACTTTGTTACCTCACCCACATTTATCCTGGAAAAAAAATCAGCCATAGAAGTGAGAGTGTAGCTATATAAGTAATCACAACTTGGAACTTATGTATCATCATCCCTAGAGTTGATACAAGCTAAAATACCACCTGGTTAACCATGGAAACTGACTGACTGTGTGGAAAAGCATTTCTTTTCCCTACTTGTTAACTGTTAAAGATTTGGTTTTCATTCCTGGTTTTTTCATTCCCTTTGTCTTCTCTGTACTTTTATTTTCATCTCAAGATGCTTATTGACTGAAATCTCAGCATTCTTGTCACCTGGAAATAGAATTGTGTTGTTCATCTGTGCCCCTCTGGTGAGGTTCTCCCCATGTAGAAAAGCACTGGAGGAACTTCCTACATGTTTCACAAACTGAGATTTTCATCCTCCAATCAAACTTCTCAACTAATTTGGACTTTGAGACATATAAGCAGGCAAGCTTTAAATCCATATTTGTGCTGAATAGTTTGGAAGAGAGAAAAGGTCATTTTAGTGTCCAAACCTGCTTCCAGTTATAAGCATTTAGAAGCAGTTAGGAAGAAGATAGCAAACTATCCTACACCTATTCCCCATTTAGTGTTTTTATACACCCCTGCAAACATTCAACAGTGTTTGCTGATAAAAAGATAGACTCCATGGAATCAGAACTCATCTGCTGTGGGACCTCCTAAACTGTTATCACTAGTGCTTAAATATCAATAACACTTATTATAACTAAAAACAAACATTTGAAGGGCCCAAAGTATTAGACATTATGTGCTAATGCTGTTTCTTTTATTTATTTTAAAGCAAATAACCTGCAACCTGTTCAGGGACACCTGTAACAAAGATACTTTGTCAGCCTAGTATTTATGAAGAAAATTTAAAAGGCTTGTCTACTTATCCACTTTCTTGTAGAGGTTATATTTTTATTCTTTGTAATTTGGCAGATAAAATTCTGAGAATTTAATTTCTCAACGGCACTGTCACAGGAATGAACGAAATGGAGGAAATCATCAGCTTCCAAGTCCCCTTCTGGCATTTGTAAGTAATTGTATCCTTCTTAGGAAGCATCCCAACCTGTGTAATGATGATTGCAGTTACTTTTCCATCTCAGAACGTTATTCAAGAGTTCCTTGAAGTTAATAGGGACAGACTGTAATATATCTGCTCATAAGCCAGCAGAAATGTTTGTAAAACACTTTTCAATTATTATTTCCTATGTAAATATAAGCACAAACCCCTCCTCCCCCCAGATTATCTAAAATACTTGAGCATTAGATTTAACACACAACTCATTAGGAATATACTTACATATAAATAGCTGTAAGAGTTGCAAATAAATGGAAATAAAACATACCTTAAGTGAGAAAACTTCATATTTAGGCTTGATAATACACACATCTAAGAAAAAACAGAGTTATAAGAAATAACCTGATTTGTCTTGGTAGGAAGAAGTATATTGCTGCTCATTCTTTACTCTGGTTTATACTGGGTTGTTTTAAAAATATTTGGTCTAGCAGAGAGAAGAAGTATTTCTAATATAACCACAGTTAGTAATTCTGTGTATTCACAATTATTAGACTCAGCTTGTCAGCTGGTGCTGTTTGTGTCATCATCCCTAAGAAGCATAAGTATGTCTAGTAAAAATCAACTCTTGTATTTTTAATAGTGAGAGTCCATGACAGTGATGTCTATTTATCCTTAAACATATGAAAACACACATGTTCAAATTCAGTAAAAAACTCACTTTCATGCTATCAAAAAATTTAAAATTTCATTAAATAAAAAGCTATTGTCAAATCTTACAGCTGTAAGATAATTTTCTGTAATTATTTTTGTGTTTGGTTTTGTTTTTTTTTTCTCCAAACACTGCATCTGAGCAGGAGTTATTCCACTTTACTCATATGTGGACAATATTGACCTCTACCGAATCATAATGGGCCCAACAGCTGTTCCTTCTTTGTTTACTCAAAGAACAGGCTGTAAGACCCTGTTTATTTTTTAAAAATAACCACAAAACAATAAAGTTACAAAATACTTTTTAATTAATGCAATTTTATAGTTTTAAGTGTCTGAATAGACAACACAGTCTTTTTTTGTTGTCACCCATCATAGGCCCAGCTATCCAGAAGGATGCCACACTACAACACTGTTCACTGAAATGATGATTTTAGAGATAAATTTTAGACAATTATTTTATGTGATCATTGGTCTCAAAAATCAATCCCTCTAGCAATTTCCAAAAGCTGAGATACTATCCTGTACCAACATGCTGACGTATCAAAAACAAAGTTAGAAGTCACATGTAAAGACCTTATGTTAGATTTGAAAAAGTTCTGCATGCCTACCCTTCAAGAATCTGCTCGGAAGATCTTCTAAATCAGTTTGAAATATTTACATGTTTTACATGAAGTTCAATAGGGAGAACATATTAGCAGCTTTTCAAATTACTACTGTATTACTACTTATATCCTGTTTTCAACATTGTGGCTTTGCTGGATCTCTGCTGAGGTTTGCATTGTAAAGTAGTAACATAAAGGTATTATGTTATTAGACAAGGAAAGCTGGATCCTAACTGAGAAAAAAATCAAACCAAAGCAAAACACATGAATGCAGAATACGAAGTGTTTTGCAGGACCACATTCAGGACAAGAGACCGAAAGTTTCTGAAATGTGGAAATATAAAAACTCAAGCAAGCAGCAAAATCAGGAGTGTCTTTGCCCTAAACAGTAAAACATCCTATTGAATACCTCAGAAGTTGTTTTTCATGCTATATTAGCAATGTAGCATGACATAGTGATGATAGTAATGACATTTATCTGCAAGATGTGTGTGATGGCAATACAGGATTTTAGCTGCTAAGAGTTTTCTGCAGAACTTGATGGGTGATATTAACTATATCCTGGGCCAGCACTCTAAGTAAACCTTTGTGCTGGTTTTGTTTGGGTTAGAGTTAATTGTCTTCACAGTAGCTAGTATGGGGCTATGTTTTGGATTTGTGCTGAACACAGGGTTGATAAAACAGGCGTATTTTTGTTATTGCTGAGCAGTACTTGTGCAGTGCCAAGGTCTTTTCTGCTCCTTGTGGTGCCCCAGCATCAAGTGGGCTGGGGTTCACAAGGAGTTGGGAGGCGACCGTGTGAGTTGACACAGGCAGGAAGCCTGAACAACTACAAACCACAGCTGAAATGCAGAGAGTAAATTTACTTCATTATCTCGCTAACTGGAGGATCCTGAAGCAACACCTGGGCAGAGACACACAAGCAGGAACGCTGGCACCATTAGGCTCAGCCCATCCTGAAGGACAGCCGGTCTGCTGTTTGCAGCACTTTATCAGAGGACCAGGATGTGTTTTCCCTTGTGCTCTTTAGGGTCTCTGAGCTTTGATCTCTCTCCAAAGACAGGGAGCTCAAGCCCGTCCATGAAAGTGCCTCCAAATCTCTGTAAACACTTATGTTATCTCTACACAGAGATTCTACTTCCCAAAACAGAGGACAAACAGCAGTAGGCATAATAAATGGGGTTTCCCACACTGTTATTTTTCAGACCTTGGCATTCCCAGCTGCAAGGTCATTTTAGCATATCTGCCATCCTCCTTGCCACTGTCCTGCTTTCAAACCCTTCGTCCCAACATTCCAGCCCCTCGCTCAAGAGACCACTGGTGCTGGGGCTGGAAGTGTAGGACAGGGTAATTTGCAGAGGCACTTTAAGAAGCATATAGGAAGAAAGGAATAAACATACAATGCTCTAAGGCAAATGTCCCAGTCCTCCTGACAGGGAATTAAACCACTCAGCAAACAAGGCACCACAGATAGGTTGCCTCAGTCAATGTATGAAGCCCTGTCAATGTAAAATGTTCCTCCTATTACAGCTGATTCAAACTCGGAGCAGCATACATGGTGTTGAGACAGGAGGTAGCTTGTCAGCCCCTGACCTGGTAAGGTTCCCAGGTGTAGTGCACTTACTTCCACATTCAGGACAACAGTTGCCTTTGATGTCCAATTTAAGCCTTAGTGAAGGTGTACTTCAGGTGCTGTATGTCATACAAATCTACAAAGCATGATGAGCCAACCAGTGACAAGGAAGGAAAACAGGAGCATCGTCTCCTTCCAGTAACACATATGCTGTTGCTCCAGCTCCTTGAGCTAAAATTACCTCAGGTCTGGTAACCTGAGATGGGGGGTGATTGCACACACAGATTGAAGAGGTATGGTTTGCACTTTCTCAGGCTGAACTTCTATTTGATAACCCATTAGATAAGGTCCAGGTATTTGTTGAAGATGCCTGAAATACAAGAACTCAAGAATTTGATATTAACAGACTATGTAGCATAAGGGAGAAGTTGAAATGCAGAACCACACTGCATTGTCAGGCATTACTACATGAATTTTCCTATCTAGACTAACAGGCTGTCATCCCACCACACAATACATTGGTGGAAACAATTCCATTTCCCCTGTAGACTTTTGAGGATGGTCTTCTGCAGGGCTAAGGGTTGGACTCGATGATCCCTTCCAACTCAGCATATTCTGTGATTCTGTAGGTAATATTTTGGCAGAGACACCGTCTGGAAGAACCTCAATTTTCACAATGTTTTATACTGGAGGTGATGTGATATGATCACAGAGTGTTTGGTTGTGAATATTCCAATTGTTTAACAAAAAACTGCTTTAGTAAGGTGTACTCCAGTGTTGTAAATTTGAGTATAAGTTAACTTTTTCAATTATCCCTTCAACATCCTATTCTTTCTTTCAATCCAGCTTGGGGATGGTGTGCAATGTGGAATAGCCACTCTATTCCCAGGCTTTGAGCCCAGTTTTGGACATTACATGCACTAAAGTGTGTTCCTTGGTCACTCTGTATTTGACAAGGAGATCTGTATTGATTAAGGAGTTGTTCTAAACCTTCAATCATGCTGTGTTGGTTGGCATGTTTGGTGGGTTTAGAAAAGACCAATCCTGACACTGTATCCACAGCAGTGAATAGGTATCGCCACCCCCGTGATGAGGGCAAAGGGCCAATGTAATTAACCTGCCACAGTTAAAGGCCACTGACCCCACTTTTTTCCCTCCAGGGCCTGTGTAATGCCCATAAATGCAGCTGTGTACAAACGGTACAGTTATGTGCAAATGTCTTACACACGTGTAATGGCAAAGGGGTTTGGTTGTGGGTAATGTCCCAGGTATATGCAGTATGAGCTGATGGATATCCACAAACTACACGTGCCTTTATAGCTTATACCTCAGCAGAGGTCATATAATCTACTTCCCTAATATTTTGTGACTCAAGTGAGTCATCTTTCTGATGGGCTGAGACACATCTTACTTTTAAGGGGTGCTCTTCACATGTTGCTGAATTTGTTGCCGTCCCTATAGAGTATTTCTGTACATGCCAATCTTTCTGGGTCCAGCAGAGTAATCACATTGTGAGGCTTTTATATACAACTCAATTGCCAATGTATGAATAATGTGCCTGCCCTTCCAAGATGGCAAGGGATGCTGCAATCAATTCAGTTCACTGACTAGATGCCTGTACACCTGTTTGCCTTAGTGTGATTCTTGGAATTGAACATATACGTACACATATTCAATACAACTCCATCGTCTCTGTCCAATGGCTCTGTATGTAGCACTCCCGCCTGTACACCAGGCACCACTCCTGTGCTCTTCTGTTAACTCGTCACAAAGGGGCGCTTCCTCCACAGCAGACGCCGGGAACTCTCCGGGCAGAGAAGGTTCCACTGGCACGGGCACGTGATTAAAGGGCACAGTGGCATGTGAAGTGGTTACATGCAGTTTTATGGTAAAAATTGTTGCATTAAATAATGTTTCTGATTCTAATATGTGGCTGCCTGGGCCACTCCCATGTGAGCACAGACAGAATTATCAGTTACATACCAATTAATGGGGGTGGGTGTGTGTACAGTCACACAACCTTGCCCTGTGATTCTTTCAGTTTCTTGCAATCACAGCATCACAGAAAATGCAGAATTGGACGGGACCCACAAGGATCATTGAGTCCAACTCTTAGCCCTGCACAGGACCCTCCCCAGGAGTCATACCATGTTCCCAAGAGTATTGTCCAAACACTTTTTGAACTCTGTCAGGCTTGCTGCTGTGACTACTCCTCTGTTCCACTGCCCAACCATCCTCTGGGTGAAGAACCTCTTTCTAATATCCAACCTAAACCTTCCCTGGCACACCTTCAGGCCATTTCTTTAGGTCCTGTCACTGGTCATCACGGAGAAGAGATCAGTGCCTGCCCCTCCTCTTCCCCTCACAAAGAAGTTGCAATGAGGTCTGCCCTCAGTTTCCTCCAGGCTGAACACACCACGTGACCTCAGCCACTTCTCATACGGCTTTTCCTCGAGGCCCTTCACCCCCATGGCCCTCCTTTGGATACTCTCTAATAGTTTAGTACCATTTTTACATTGCAGTGCCCAAAACTGCACACAATATTCAAGGTGAGGCCACACCAGTGCGGAGCAGAGTGGGACAATCCCCTCCCTCGACTGGCTGGTGATGTTTTGCCTGATGATTCCCAGGACATGGTTGGCCCTCCTNNCTCCTGGCTGCCAGGGCACTGCTGACTCACATTCAGCTTGCCATTGACCAGGACCCGCAGGTCCCTTTCCATGGCACTGCTTTCCAGCATCTCATTCCCCAGTCTGTACGTACAGCCTGGGTTGCCCCATCCCAGGTGCAGAATCTGACTGATGTGTTGAACTTCCTATGGCTGGTGACTGCCCAGCCCTCTAATTTGCCAAGGTCTCTCTGCAGGGCCTCCCTGCCTTCGAGGGAGTCAACAGTTCCTCACAGTTTTGTGTCATCTGCAAACTTGCTTAGTATCCCTTCCAGTCCTGCATCCAAGTTACTTATGAAGATGTTGAAGAGCCCAGGGCCTGAGATGGAGCCCTGTGGAACTCCACTAGTGACAGGTCACCAGTCTGATGTTACCCCCGTCACTGTTACCCTCTGTGCTCGACCCGTGAGCCAATTGCTCACCCACCACATGACGTGTTTATCCAGCTGTGTGCTGGACACTTTGTCCAGGAGGATACTGTGAGTATCGAAAGCTTTACTGAAATCCAAAAGGATTACATCAACTGGCTTCCCCATATCAACTGAGTGGGTTACCTTGTCATAAAAGGAAATCAGTTTTGATAAGCAGCTTCCTGAAGCTGTGCTGGCAGTGACCAGTGACTGCATAGTCTTTCAGGTGTTTTTTAATACTTTCCAGAAAATTCTTCTCTATAACTTTATACCAGGCACTGAAGTGAGACTGACAGGCCTGTACTTTCTCGGGTCCTCCTTCTTGCCCTTCTTGAAAATCTGGACAATGTTCACCAGCTTCCAGTCAGCTGGGACCTCTCTGGATTCCCAAGACTGCTCAAAACCTCAGAGAGGTTTAGCAATTACATCAGAGAGTTCTTTGAGGATTCTGAGACGAATCCCATCAGACCCCACGGATTTGTAGGGATTCAGCTGGAGCAGGAGACCCCACACAGTTTCAGGGTTGACTGGGAGTTGGTCATTCTCACAGTCATGGTCCCTCACCTCAGGGCACTGAGACCTCCTTGGTCTGTCATCTGTGTTGAAGACAGAGGCAAAGAAAGCGTTGAAAACTTCTGCCTTGTCTCTGTTCCTGTTTGGGAGGAGATGATCTCCATCCTGTAACGGGCCAATAACATTTCTATACTGCCTATTGCCATTAATATATTTGAAAAAACTCTTTTTACTGTCCCACACACTTCTGGCCAGCTGCAACTCCAGCTGAGCTTTGGCTGCATGAATTTTCTCCCTGCAGCAGCAAGCAGCATCTCTGTATTCTTCTTATATCACTTGACCTTGTTTGCAGTTGGCATATGCCTTCCTTTTATGCCTTATTTCCAAGAGAAGATCCCTGCCCAGCCAAGCTGGCCTTCTGCCTCACCTGCTTGACTTCCGGCATCCGGGAATTGCCTGCTCCTGTGCCCTTAGGAGTTGTTTGAAAAGTGACCAGTACTGATGGACCTCAGCATCTGCAAAAACATTTCCCCAGGAGACCTTACTTAATAATTCCCTGAGCACCCTGAATTCTGATCTCCGCATGTCCGGAGTTGAGGTTTTGCTGGCACCTTTCCTCTTGTCAACAGAGATTTTAAACTCGATCACTTCATGGTCACTGTGGCCAAGACGGCCACCAGTCTCCACTTCACTCACCAGACTCCCTCTGTTGACAAGCAGCAGATCAAGGAGGGCATCTTTCTGAGCTGTCTCCCTTAGGACCTGTTCCATAAAGTTGTCATCCAGGTTTTTTAGGAATCTTCTGGCCTGGGTTATACCAGCTGTGTGATAATCCCCATTAATGTCTGGAAAGTTGAAGTCCCCCATAAGGACAAGGGCAGTTGATTTGGAAGTGTCCCTTAGTTCCTCAAAGAATAATTCATTGGCATCATCATCCTGGCTCGGAGGTCCATGGCAGACTCCCACAATGACATCTGCATTTTTTGTTTGCTCCTTGATTCTTACCCAGAAGCTCCCAACTGTGCCATTGCCAACTGTGGGCTCCCTACATTCTAACCCTGCTATTACATACAGTGACACCCCTCCGCCTCTTCTGACCAACCTACAGCTAGAATTTGTTTTTCCATCCAGGTATAATGTATAGCAGAGCCTTGTAATGCTTTAGACCAAAATCCTATAGATTCTTTCTGATTTTTTGCGCAGTTGTCTGTCTCAATCCCCATGAGATTATATCATCTAGAATTATTACTTCTGGTTCAAAAGGATATCCTTGCTTAGGAGCGTGCAGTTGGCCATGTTCAATCAAAGCATTCTTGCAGGCATCAAAGGTTGCTGCCATTCTCGTTGTTGCTTAGTCCATTGCCAAACAACTTTCTTCTTAGTCCGTTTCTGCAGAGAGCACATTACAGGGACACAGATGGGATAGCTCACCCCAGCTGACCAAATGTAGGTTCTACACCATATGACATCATGTGTGGTGTATAAAGCAGGGAGAAGAAGAAGGAAGGGGAGAAAATTTGGAGTGATGGCGTTTGTCTTCCCAAGTCACTGTGACTGTGCTTTCCTGGAATTGGCTGAATACCTGCCTGCCCATGGGTGGTCATGAATGAATTCATTATTTCACTTTGTTAGTGTGCATGGATTTTGCTTTCCCTGTTAAACCGTCTTTATCTCAACCCATGGGTTTTCGAGCTTTTACCCTTTCAATTCTCTCTTTCATCCTGCTGGGGGAGAGTGAGCAAGTGGCTAGGTGGTTCTTAATTGCTGGCTTGGGTTAAACCACAACCATCCCCAACAAATACAGACACAGCAGGCACACTCCATTGTTTCCCGGTTCTGGTGTATTTTTAAAACAGGAGGCAAGAACTCATCAGCAGATTCATCAGCTGTGCCTGGGTGAGCATAATGTCATAATGAGGTAATGAACCAGATTCAAAAGGGAGTAGAAAATCTCATCAACAATTCTAGGGGCATGAAGGGTCCCCAGCACTGTTTTTGAGCTGAAATGGCTTTGCAGAAGTTTCACCCAGGATAATCTGCAGCAACTTCGTCCAAATGTCTGGTTCTTGCCAAAGTGATGCTACAACAGCACAATGATAATTTTTTAATGTTACTCTCCTTAAAGAAGGTAAAGAAAGAAGGTAAAGGGATGCAAACAGTAAAAGCATAATATCTATCTGTAACTTCAACACTGTTAAGGAAGCTTATTTGACTAGTATACTCAGAGGTTTCATGCAATCTGCTTAGCTTCATCATGCCTCTTCAGTTCTCATCTCATAGTTCATTAGGACAGATGATTTCCCTCTAGATCTCCCATTCCAAAACAGGAACACAGGATTTCCAAAAGCAAATTTTTCCACAAAGTGGAAATGAGCACCCTCTTGTGTTCATGGTGAGCAGAGGCCATGGCCTTGTCACGCTTGAAGCTGTGTTTTAGCCAGCATCGTATACTCCATATGCTTCTTCTACACCTAGGGAACAACTCATTGCTCTCCCCAGTTGGCTACATACAATTCTGATTAGACATGGAGCACACAGACTCAAAAGGGTATGAGAAACAACCATAATGCTGAAGACACTCATAAGGGGATACACGTATGACTCATTCATCAAGATGAGAAAGATGGAATTTTAATCTGGCACAGTCTCTTGATTGCTATGAATAATTACGAAAGCATCTAAAGGCAACAGTGCAGGGCTTAATTAAGCTGTGCTGGTGATGCTTTCAGGGTAAGAGCCACCTCTGCCTGTTGCAGAAGAGAAACATCCTTCTCAAAGGTCCTTTGCCTGGACCCAAATCAGCATTGGACTGCATACAGGAGGGTGAGACTGTGGTGCAGCTGATGGTGTCACGGAGCCTGGAGAAAGGCACAACAAAGACTTGTTTTGTCCAAACTAGTAAAGTCTTGATAATTCTACATGAAATGAATGTCCATCATTGAGGCTATCATAGAAGACAATGGGGCTTTCAGGTTTTTCTGGTAGCACAATCCTTCTTTTTATACTTTATTCTGCTAGAAAAGATAGAAATTATTGAAATGGTCATGGATTTTTTTTCCTCTATATTGTAGAAAATATATTTTTTGATTCTCTCAAAAAAAAAAAGGAAAAAAAGAGAGGAAGTAGAACTTTATTAGAACAAAGAATTAGATGCATCTTAGAAGAGGAAAGTTGTGTGGTTTACATAAATTACATAAATTGTGTTCATTGAATCTTTATACATGTAAATGCAGAGAACAGTCTGGCATTAGAATATTTGGGGTTTTGGTTTTGTTTTTTTGTCTGCTCTATGTTCTTAGATATGGGTCTATCTGAATAGACAGCTCCAAAATGTGAAATGGCCAAGTACTAGAATCACATAATCATAGAATGTTAAGGGGTTAGAAGAGACCTTAAAGATCAGCTGGTCACAGCCCCCCCTGCCATGGGCAGGTACACCTCCCACTGGACAAGATTGCTCAAGGCCTTATCCAACCTCACCTTGAAAATTTCCAGCTTGTTGTCATCAGTGAACTTGCTGAGGGTGCCCTTGATCCTACCGTCCATACCACCAACAAAGACATTGAACAGTACTGGACCCAGTACCAATCCCTGCACCACAGGTCTCCACGTGGAAAAAGAGCTGTTGACCACAACTCTTTGTGTGCAGCCATACAGCCAGTTCTTTATCCATTAAATGTTCCATCCATCAAATCCATGTCTCTCCAATTTGGAGACAAGGATGTTGTGCGGGACAGCGTCAAATGCTCTGCATAAGTCTAGGCAGACGATGTCAGTTGCTGTGCCCCATTCACCAATGCAGTGGTCCCATCACAGAAGTCACCAAATTTGTCAGGCATGATTTCCCCTTCATAAAGTCAGGCTGGCTGTTACGGCCTACAGAAAAATACAGCTAATAGTTCAGCTGTGCAATAAGATAAGAGATAGCCATGACCATGAGTGTGTTTTCTCCACATCCAGGTTCCATGTCATTCAATTCCTGAGCAATTCTCACCTAGGGGGTAATTGTTCCCTTGTTGCGTTGGGGTTTTATCCCTTTTTTTTCTGGTACTCACTATGTGGCCCTGATCTTTATCCCAGTAACAAATAGTAGAGAAACATGCATTTATTTACTATTAATAATTTCCAACAGAATCTTCAGTGCACTCTAGTAGAAATTATCTCTAGAAATTTAGAGAGACGCATCTGTTGAAATGTATTTTTCTCTGATGAAGCTGCTATGCCTTACTTTCTTGCTTCTAGTTGCTCTACAAAAAACAGTTAGGCAGTAGACTTTCACAGGACTTTCTAGTGTGGGTTACACACTAAACTAAGACTTGCATTCATTGTGCAGTAGTTATACTTCTAGGTTTTGGTAATCATGTGGGTTACAGGAGAAAAACTCAATGAATGTAGCATGGTTTGCATAAAACTTCCAAGCCTTTGTGAAGTAAACCACCTTTCTCACTCATTTTATTTATTCTCATTGGTACCTTGATATTCTTCACCTAATTTTTTCTGGTACGATGAAAGCATGGCGAAGTGTTACTGTAATCTTGACAAGTTTATGTAAATATAGCAGTGTGTGGGGAAAGGGAACTCAAAGAAAGTCTGCTGTTGAGAATGTGTTTGAACTGTTGGGATATGTAAGCTGGCTCATTTATTTCTTTCCATAGTCTGAAAATATCCATATATAAATTTAAGCTTGTGATTGTGTCAACAACGCAAACCCTCGCAGCTGTGCCTGCCTGCTTCTGATTAAATTGCTTTAGAAATAATCTAAAACTCTGTATTTCATTCAAATATGAAACAAACTAATTTCTGACACATGAAACATTTTATGATATGAAACTTTCTCCTAGCCAGTCTTGGTGAGTTGATTGAAAGGTCTAGTGAATCCAGTTTTGTACTCTTTCATTTACCCTGGGCAATTAGAAGGCCAACATTTATTTGGATGAAGAAAAGTGTTGCATTTAGGTAGAATTATACACCTGTATGACAAGAAAGCCCTGGTGGACTGTTTATAGGTTTCCAAATTACTGAAATAGAAGACACTTCTTATAGCTATTGTAGGGACACAGTTATATGTGGAAGATTTATTCAGGGACAAAATAGAGTTTTTGCTCAAGGAGGCTTTTGCTGCGGGGGAAAAACCAGTGTGTGAGAAAATTGGAATGCCACAGACACTAAGTCTCTTTGAAAATATGCCCTTTTGGATCACACCAATGCTTCTGAAAAAAGTGCATATTCATAGCTGTGTAGTAGCCAGCAGACAGATGCTGCTTTTTCCTGCATTGCAGTCCACCCTTCTGGAATTGCTCACCTATCTCCACTGAACTTTCCTGCTCTAAAGCTCCTCCATTAGGTGGACTACCTGCCAGAACAGCTGGGTTTAGGAGTAGTTCTTTCATGACCTAATCTAATTGTCATGAAAGTTACTCTACTTATTGCTGTCACCCTACCATGAATTGGAAATACTTCTTTGCATACACGCGCCGTTGATGTCAAGCTCACTAATTCATATATGCTTCTTTATAAGCTGTTTGCATTGATATGTGGAAATGAATATTTATTTTCATTTTCCTGCTTTGATAGATGAATTTCACTTAACCCCCTGTGGTTTCTATGAAATCTGGCCTGCTCTGAAGGCTGCTAGTATTCCAATATCTGAGACTGCGTATTCTAGTTCTCCACTGTGTGCATACAAAAGATTAGAGGTACTGTTGGGTTTTTTTGGAGGCAGTAGTAAGTTGACATGACACACATGACTGCCTTAGTTGCATATTCTTCTGCTAGTGCTCTTTTACCCTATCTGATCATGGCTGTCTTCCTCAGGTAGTTTTCCTTGCAAAACCCATGCTTTTTCACTTTCAAAAGTTTCTCTCTTTCCAACCTGTCTACCAATAAGGCCACTGGACAGTTCCTGAGGATCAGTCAAGGTCTCAGCTGAGGAGTGTCTTCAATGAAGCACATCCCTTCACGAGACTGTAGCTTTTCAAGGAGCATCACGCCCACCATTTTCTTTTGTCAGAGCAAATCTGCTCTGAGTGCTGTGACAGCCACAGAGCTCTGGTTATCCCTGTTTGGGTGGTGTTTGGATGCAGAAAAGTTGTGCTTTGAAGCCCCAGTGCCCTGTACCCTGGAAAGGACACTGCTCTTTCAGTCACATGGCATGTCATGACTGGCTGGCAGGACCAGTCCCCACTCAGCCTGTTTTCCCAGAAACCCTTCTGACCAGGGGGCTGCTAGGCCCCTCCTGTCCCTTTGGCAGCAGGGGATGGCTATGCAGGGAGCGACATAGTAATTCCATCTGGGCACAGGCACCAGCAGCCTTGATTTGGCACGTTCTCCTTTGCAAATGCAATCCTCACCTTTCAGGCTTTTGCAGAAACTCCTCCATTGTTGCGGCTACAGCAGGAATTCCTGTGCGAGGACCACTGCCAATAACATCCTGGGGCTCCAGGTGCGCTTGGCTCATGGTGTGGTGCAGGGCCAGGGAAAGATACCAGGAGAAGCGAGAGAAAACAGCACCCAGAGACTTTGTCAGGGAAACAGCAATTTATTTCCTTTCTCTTGAACGAAGACGTGCTGCAGCCCTGCTAGTGCTACGGATGGGGTGGTCTCTTGGAGGGCTGGGGAGAGTCCGGAAGACTGGCAGCTCTCCTCCTTGGGGCATGCCGAGACCTCCTGCGGAAAGAGTCCCGGCTCTGGCTGGGAGTGGAAGGGCTGTGGCTGCTGCCTTGGGCAGAGGGACCTGCCACTGCTGCCTGCTCCAGCTCCTGCTCTGGAAGGACGGGAACAGGCGGGTGGGGGCCGTGGAGCACAGCTTCCGAATTGCTGAGTCGGTCCTCTACGTCGGAACCTACAGGGCTGCTGCCAGGGGCTGAGCAGAGGGCGGGAATACCCCCCTGATGGATGCTGGAGACGGCCACAGCACTGTTTTCCTCCACTCTGCCAGGTTCCACCGCTTCCTCCACCAGCTCCTCTTCCTCTGTCACCGCCTCCTCCCCCAGCTCCTCCTCCTCCAGCTCCTCCTCCTCTGCCACCGCCTCCTCCTGGTTTGCAGCGACGACAGCAGGCGGGTAGGCGCTGCCGAGGGTAGCTTGCGTTGTGCCGGAGCTTGTGGAGCTTCTGGCAGGGGTTGAGTGGGGGACGGGAGTACCGCGCTGAGTGCTGCTGACGGTGGCCACAGAGCTGCTGTCCTCCTCTAGGACAGCAGGGGAATGCAGCAGCCTGTGAGCCTCCTCACTGCACTGGTCCACAATGATGCTGATGGTGCCATGGATCAGAGGTTCTGTATGTTCCTCGAGGAAGTCCTGCAGCACCTGGACCAAGACATTCGCAACTGGACCGCAGATGGACACGGCATGCAGGATGATGCTCTCTGCAATCCTCGCCATCCACCACCTGGTGCCATATATTGCCTCCAGCTCCTGGCGCAGCCAGGGCACCACAGGATCAAGGAGATGCTCGTCTCTTCGGAAAAGTTGTGCCCACACCCTAGGCAGGAGGCCACCCACGGGCTCTGTTCCTGCACCACCTGGCTCAGCTGTTGGCAATATTGCCCGTGGAGAACGTGAAGGGGATGCTGAAAAGTGAGAGGGGTTGTTTCTAACCAGCTGTCCAAGAGTTATTCCTGTCCAGCTGCTGGCATCTTCAGGGGCTGTGAAGACACAGTCTATATAGCTATCTGTCTGCACAGAAAACCTAACAGACTCTATCAGTTCTCTGCAGAGTGGGCACACTGTTTGCATCTCTGCCCAACGCATAATGCAGCCCAGGCAGAACTGGTGGAGACAGGGCATTACGTAAGCGAGGTCATCTCGAGTATCACGGCAGATGGGGCAGTTCCACTCTGTTTCCGTGGCCTTGTCTATGCCTTCATGAAGTTTGGGGTGAGATAAGAATGAGAAGTTGCTCCCCATCACTTGTGCTGGTACTACCAAAAGGTGTCAGACACTACAAAATGCAGATGCCATTGTCACGAGCTGTTCTGGGGAGCATAGAAAGAAATGCCCAGGCCCTTCGAGAAGGATACCTTCCAACTCTCAAGGCCTTAGCACCTGTCCTACAGCCACCCCAAGGGCATGTTTCCGTGCCCAGCTCACTTCTCGAGGTGCCTGCCTGAGCCAAGCAGGGCTATGAAAACACTACTAGTGGCTCCAGGATGGGCATTGAGAGCTGCCAATGGCAGCACCCAGCTGTGGGAAATGCCTGGCTCAACACTTCAGACCTCATGGACATGTTCAGCAGGAGTCCAGGCATAAGCCAGAGTACGTCAGGCTCTGCCAGCACCCTAATTTAAGCAGTGAGGGACACAAGGTGACAGTCTAATCTGGTGATGTCACAGTCCACTGCCAGTGACATCAGCCTCCACCACCTTGTGACATTACAATAGGATGTCCACCCCTACAGCACTCAGACCAACACGGCATGTTAGAGGCTGCCCTCCACAGGGGTCCCAGTATGACCCAGAGAGGGCCCCAGCCCCTGGATTTCCCCCAGCACTGCAAGAGGCCATCGCATCAGGGTCATTATAGCAGTGCCTGTTCATGCAGGATGCAGCCAGGACCCTGGAAGAGGTTCTGAAAAAGCACCCCAGTGATGCTTACAGAGGAATCACCAGAGGAAGATTGGCTCTCTACAATTTCTGCTTAACAGCAAAGGGACTTTGGTCCTAGCAGTTAAAGTCTCCAGTGGTAGGAGCGTGACTGCCAGGGTGACCTCTGAATGGTCAGACAGGAAAGTTTCCTTAACAGAATTAGAGTTCAGTTTAATCAGAAAGGAGGGTGAGGGGGAAAAGACCTATGCATTAGTGTAAAAATGAGGATTATAAAAGGATAGAAGGAAGAAATGGTAACACACAGCAAATTATGGATAGAAAGAGTATGTAATACCAGATGCATAGTTCCCATGAACAATAGAAGTACGTTTCAAATAAATGAATAAACAAGAAAACCAAACCAAAGTGAAACCTAAATCAAAACAAGTCAGCCAAAATGAAAAAAAACAGATCACAGGAAAAATATTACAGAGTTTTTTCTGAAACTTTGGAAACTGTTCTCAGACATATTCAGTTTGTATATTGGGTGATCCTTTTGTTGGAGAGGAGGAAAAAATGACTAAAGGCAGTTGAAGAAGGAAAAGTCATGACATTTAGCATCTCATCTTTTTGTGTCTGATGTTTCTTCAAAATAAATAGCACAGGTAAGTCTGAACACAGGCAGTGTTAGTGTATGGGATACACTGGAAAAGTCGTAGCTTTGCAACCTATTTTAGCAAGCAGCAAACACCATCACTAAAGAGGCAGTCACTGTGTGCTGTGTCCTCCTGGCCATTGACCCTGTGCCAGCTTCACTGATCAGGTGGGCTGCTGTGATCCTCTGAAGTCACTCTGCTAGAGGCATCTGAGCTGTCTACAGATGTGACTCAGCCCACAAGCCCTGGATGGCGAGAACATGTTCTCAGAGGAGGGTAGTGAGCTCACCTGGCCAACATCACAGAGACAGGATGCAGAACATGAACAAGTGTACAGTTCAGAAGGTCTCATTATCCCCCCAGGGAAAGCAAAGTGCAGGAAAATAGGGAGGGAGTAACACACTCCAAAGCCCAGCTCTGCAGTGGTGCCAACTGACCTCGTGCTCCCTGCTAGCCCTCTAACAAACAATATCTTTGAGTGCAAAGGCTGTCATGCTTAGCCCAAACTCCAGTACCGATGTTCCACTTGAGAAACTCAGTCATGCTGGAGCAGATCAAGTATTTTTCACTAGTTCTCTTTCTGATGGAAAATGTAGTTTTCTCACGAATCACACAGAATCATCAAGGTTGAAAGAGACCGTCAAGATCATCTAGCTCACTTGTCAATGTAGCATCATTATAATCACCCCTAAACCATATCCCCAAGTGCCACATCCAGAACGGGTGGGAAAGGGGAGTGAGAAAGCTCTTAGTAAACCTGTTTCGAATCTAAATAGTGGGCTGCTTGTCAGAGTTAAGGTGACTACACGAGAGTTTCCATGACCTGTGATCTGGTGACTTTGTTCAGCCTGATGAGAATTTATAGTGAAGATCATGGCCCCTACCCATGGTTTGGGAAACATGCCCCTTCCTCCATCCCCTTAATTAAAAAAATTACACAAAGAAAGATTAAACAAGAAAAACTTTATCATACAGCTGTTTCCCCACGCTATGTGAAGTTTTCCTCCCCCTCAATCTTCCTTTTCTAAGAGAAGGTTATTAAGAGAAATGGATGATGCACGTGGCACAGGCTATTCCAGGAGAGCCACAGAGGTAAAAACTTTCCATGTCCTGGATCTGTGACTTCCAGGAGCAGCGCCTGGGCCCACTGGCACTGAGGCTCCTGACGGCTGTATTTCATGGAGGTGATTCAGGTTGACTCCCGTGTGCCTCGACCACCCCCACAAGCCAGTCAGCACAGATAGTCACCGTGGGCTGTGTTTGAGCAGCTGCTCCCCTGGACTGTGGCAAAGATTGCGTCTGCATCTCTGCTTTTCTCTTCTCCCTTTAGGGCCATGGTCAGTAACACAGGCTGTTTTCCCTGGACGTGACCATGGTGGCTGAAGACATTTGTGCACCCCAGTCCCAGGCTGTGACAAACTTTTTAGTGCTCCTACCTGGGGATCTGTGTGTGGGTACTGGTGGCTCCTCCAGGCCAGCCACCTCCTCCCCAAAGATCTCATCAAAGTTTTCAATCATGAACTTCTCCAGCACTGTCATCTGCGCATGTCAAAGTCTTTGTGTCAGCCCAGGTGCCTGAAAGCATGTCAAGCAATACTTCTGAGCCTTGCCTCTGCACAGAAGGCTGTGGTTGTGGGGCAGCTCTTCCAGGCAGCTACTCCACCAGCATTTGTTGGAGAGAGAGGGCTGCCAAGGCCCTCTGAGCAGCCAGCTCGGATGGGCTGGGGAGGCTGCACGTGGCTGCTCAAGGCAGCTTTACTTTCTCAGTAACCACCAGCATGGCCTTGAGCAGGAGCAGGTCCTCCTTGGGTGGGCTCAGCAAGTTCGGCCCCAGGCAGACGGCCAGGCTGCTGGAGGTCATTCTGCTGGTGGACACGTGCTGGCCAATACATCGGAGCACTGCAAACAGCTGCTTGAGGAGGTTTTCTGCAGGCAACTTCTTGTCCACTCTGAGGGAACAGCAAAGGGAATGTTCATCAAGCAAATGTTGACCACAGCCAGCCCCAAAGCTGGCACGAGGGAAGGGGCAGCCAGCAGCTGTGTTGTGCAGTTTTCCAGGTGCTCTCAGCCAGCAGTCAGGGCTCATGTGCTTGAGGAAGGAAGCATGTCATTGCTTCCCAGCTCCTGAACCACAGCAGCCCACAAAAAGGAAGGCTCCCTGTCCATTCCCCCAAAATCTGACCCCAACCCTGCAACAGGAAGCTTCCCAAAACCACAGTGTTTTAAGGAGACCACCCCCTTTCAGGCAATTCTTAGGCCTCCCAGTCCCTGCACAAGAGGCAAGCTGCTGCCCATGCTCACACTTGCAGGGCACTGATCTTTTCCTTCCTGCTGGCCATCTGCACTGCTGCCATCCAGTCCTCACAGAAGCCCCTGATGAGGAGCTCCAAAGGAGTGCTTCACAGGAAGTGCAATGCCAGGGTATCCTTGTAAGCCTTTGAAGACTTCAGCCTAGCCAGGAACTCTTCCAGCTGCAGATCAGAATCACTCACCTTGAGACTGACAGTCCACAGCAGTGCAGGCTGGCTTCCCTTATTGACATCCACGCCATGGTCCAGAGCCTCCTGCAGCTTCTGAAGGGCTCTTGTGCTGCCAGCTTTCTGGAATATGCCCTCTGTGATCAGTCCTGACTGGTGCAGGACAGCCAGCAAGCTCCTGCAGGAGATGCGGGGGCGCAGTGACTTTTCTGAGGAGCTGTCTTCCAACGAGAGTGTTTGGGTCAGAGCTCTGCCCCAGAGCAGTGCTGCTACAAGAACAGGCTGATGACAAACTGCTGAAGGTAGGAGGAAGGGCTGCCCCTCTGCAGCAGCAACCTTACCCCAGCCTGGGAGTGGACAAGACTGTATCATCCATGATGTCCTGTCACACTGCTTAGCCATAAGCCCAACACCAAACTTCCCAGCACACCTTAGACAGGGACATTCCAAACCACATAGTGCAGACAGTGCTGCAATCTCTCCTTCTACTTTCTTCCTACCTTTTCCTCCTGCAACTGTGACCATTATTTATAAACTCAGGATGGAGACAAGACAAAAATCGTAAAACCTTACACCAAAGGGGGAAGAAATAATCTTTTCTTGGTTTTGCTTCTTCACAGTTACTGATCTTTGCCAGCAACAACTAAGAGTAAGGCCACCAGATGCTTCCACCAACATATGGCCTACAATTACTTGCACCCTGAGAGCCCCGTGATGGCTGCTAGCAAATGATGAGACTAGTACTGATGTCTCCCTGCTTGTTCAATCTGATGTCACAGTTATTATAAGAGGACAAATAGCCCTAAACATCATTTAAGTTTCCTTGTTTGTGTTCCCTGTGATTCAATGATGTCAGACCTCCCCCTCGTGGCATAGTTATCCCAAATTCCCTAAATTTCCCCATGTTTCCACATGTTCTTGAAGTCCTTCTTATTCTGTGCACAAAATACAGTACATACACTTTCCAGCACAAGCATTAGATTTTGGCTCTAAAAAGACTTCAGCCGGTGTGGTCTTTATGGAGGTACACTGAGTTCAGTTTTGAAACAGCTCTGCTTTCCAATAAGCAAGAGAAAATAAAAAAGTTGATACTGAAAATTAAGGAAACATGAAACCCTGCAAAGTTTGCGTAGACTCTTGATTCAAAAATATTGGAATGATATCTCAGGTAAAACTCCAGTCTCTTATAAATCTCCAATGTAGTGATTGCACACTTCTAGGTCTTTGATCAGCACAGCAGACTTTATAGTAAATAGTGACTTACAAATAACTCTGTTTCACTTTTTTGAAAAAAAATTTTTTTGCAGTATTTGACAACAAAGTTGTCCATTATCCATCCTGCTGGTGGAATTTTCTTTACCAAATCAAAATAGTTGCTCCTCTTTAACTTTTGTCTTTTAAAATATTTTAAAAGAAAAATATTTTTTAAATAACTATTTTTCATCCTTCCTGAAAAGTGTTTTTTTTATCTCTTGTTACAAGGCCATGTGATTTCTAAAATTTGCTTTTTTTATAAACTGAACACCAAAAGAAATCTCTCTGCTATTAAACTCCTGGGCTACCCCTAATTTTGGGCCCCTGCCAGACACATGATTCTCATTCAGCATTATTTCTGTTTTGTTTGGTTGGTTTTTGGTGTTTGGTTTTTGGTTTTTGGGTTTTTTTGCAACAGGTCTTTTTTATTCTACTCTCCTAGGATAGTGTATCTACTTGACATATAATTTCAGTAAATCCCCTAAAACTGGTCAACTCCAGCCTTTATATTATTAGGAAATGAAGAACGTTACTTTATAAAGTTTTTCCAAGATTTAATAGTGTCTGTAGCCAAAGCTATTACTGCCCAGGACCAAGATGTCCTCATCTGAACCACAGATGCAGAGGTCATGCCATATGCTGCTCTCTGCAGCCCCTACCAGCCACCACTGGTCCTGGTATATTTCCTCCAGCCCCTGGCACAGCCAGGGCTGCACAGGGTTCAGGAGATGCTGCCGTTGTTGGGAAATTTCTGCCCAGACCTCAGACAGGAGGACACCCATGGTCTCTGTCCCCTGTGGAGAAGACGGAGGGGACACCACAGGGTGATGGGGGCTGTTCTCAGCCTGTTCTCAGGCAGAAGAGAGCTCTCCCTGCCTGGCTGCTCTGGCAGTCCCTCTGGCAACTTTCTGGGGAAGCTGATGGCAAACTGTACATAGGCCCATCTACCCTGCTCAGAAAATCTGACAGTCTCTATCGGTCTTCTGCAGAGGGACAGAAGGCACACTTGGTTTCTCTGCACAAGCTAAAAGCGTTCAGTTGTACTTTGGTTTCTTTGTAACTGAGGGACTGAAAAAAGACCACGAAATTTCTCTCACCAATAGAAAATATATAGAATAGTATTATAAAGAATCTCTGACAATATTCATTTTTGGTTTCATATATGATGTTATTAACTCTATATTTCAGAATGAATGTTTTCTAGCAGGCTTTCAGTTCAGTTCCAGCAATCGCTTCACAGCAGGCAATTTTCCTGAAAGACTAGACAAGGAAAGTAATCACTTAGGAAAATGAGTTTTCCCCATACATGTGCAGTACTCTCATGGCTGGTTTCCTTGTGAGAGGGTCTGGAATGGCTCCATCTTCATTGAATGAGCCCATGAGAAAATTGATTCTTTCTTGACAAGAAATTCCAACAAGAACTGAAGCTCACGAGATTTTCCAAAACTCCATTGTGCAGCCAAGAACCAGGAAAGCAGAACCAGGTCCCTTTGAGAACTTTAGGTCATCAGAGGCTGACAGATGGTAAAACTGAGACTCTGGGACGCTCGACTTCTGAAACACCACTTCAAGGTATCACATATGTCTGGGACCAACAGCTCCAGTGTAGATCCATGCTGTGCATGGATTCCTCAAAATTATGATCAAGTTTCTGGGGACTTGGGGGTCTGACTCCAGAGAGATCATGGTCAAAAGTCATACTATGAAACATAGCTCCCACCTGTTTCAAAATAAAAAAACAATCTTCCATAGATGTGCAGTTCACAGAGGGCGAGAAGCGAATGTGCATGAATATGCATAAACACTCTGAGAGGATGGAAAAAACATTTGAAAACTATTCATCCTTGCCCATTCTTCCACCTCAGTGGACTCCTTGCTGTTCAATAATTAGTGTAATATAACAAAATGGTCAGCCACTGTATTGGCTGATTATTGTATTGAGTGGGTATGGGGCACATTGTCACTTGTTACTAATACAGGAATATATTATTATAGATTAATATATAAATACTATATTATA
>VXAY01004420.1:65109-81578 GCA_013399855.1 Oxyruncus cristatus | reverse complement strand
ATATAATTTATGTGTACAAATCATATATAATAATAAAACTTACAATTAATTTGATAAATAAATATTTAATGTATTTAACTAATTAATTAATAAAAATATTTATTAATCTTATAGATTAAAATATTATTAATATATTATTTCAAGTGGTTTCTGTCCAAGCACACAGTCTGTGCTATTTCTAATTAGTAATTAAAGTTGCAAGAACTGAGAACTGTATCCAAACCCTATTCTCTCCATACAATTTTTTACTCATTGGTCCAAATTTTGGGAGTTATACCAACTAGATTGTATCTGGGACTAAATTTTCAAATGGGCTTGTGTTTCAGTATATCAAGCTCTCCCAGTTACTGAGAGACTTGGACATTTTTACATTTACTGAGACCTCTGGTGCTGAGACATTCCCCCAGTGGGGACCTCACCAGGCACCTTCTGGAAACCAGACCTGGGAAGGTGAGGCAGCTTCCCTAAGGTGCCATTGGCCCCAGGTTTCGTCACTTCATCTGAAGTGATGACAAGGGTCCCTCAGGTCTGTAGGGCTCAGGCAGGTCCCTGCCTTGGCCTCTTGGTGGGTTGGAGAGGATCCTGAGGATCCTGGGGGCCAGAGGCCCTCTTTTGGGTATGCCGGGGCCCGGTGGCCAAGCTGACTCTGCCCTGGTCAGGACTGGTGGGCTGTGGCCGCAGCCCCGGGAAGAGGGACTTGCCACTGCTTTTACCTGCCACTGCTTTTGCCTGCCCCTGCTGCTCCTACGGGCTGGTCCTGCTCTGCAGGGACAGGTACAGGTGGGGGCAAGCTGTGACTCTCAGAGAGGGCAGCCTCTGATATACCAAGCTTACTCCTTCATATTAGAGCCTGCGGTGCCACTGGCAGAAATCCCCTCATGAGAGCTCTTGGACCTGGAGCTGGAGCTGCTGGAGCTGGTACTGGCCCAAGACCTACCTGTTTCCTCTCCATCAGTGTGGAAGTGCAGGAGCCTCTGAGCCTCCTCGCTGCACCGGCTCACAATAACATTGATAAGGTCATGAACCAGTGGTGCTGCACGTTCTCTGAGGTGGTTCTGCAGCCTCAGGATCAATGTCTCCTCATGCAGACCATAGACACAGAGATCAGACAGGATTCTGCTCTCAGCAACCTGTACTGGCAACCACCACTTGCAGTAAATTTCCTCAAGCCTCTGGCGTAGCCAGGGCAGCACACAGGGTCCAGGAGATGCTGTTGTCGTTGGAAAAGTTCTGCCCACACCTTGGGCAGGATGCCACCCAGGGGCTCTGGTCCTGCAGCCCCCTGCTCAGGTGGGGACAGTGTCTCCTGTGGAGAAGATGAAGGGGGTGCCACAAGGCATTGGGGACCACTCTTCCCCACCGTGGGAGTCTCTGGTAATTCTCCAGAAGCTCGTCTTGCCTGGCTGCTGGCCTGTGGTGACACTCCAGGACGTATGATGACAAACAGTAGAGAGTCCCATCTGCACTGCTCAGAAAACCTGACAGCATCTATCGGTGTTCTGCAGAGCGGGCATGATGGATTTCTCTGTGCCCACTGCAGGATGCAGCTCAGGCAGAACTGGTGGCAACAGGGCAGAGCAGAAGCCCTGCTCCTCCGAGTGTCCTGGCAGATGGGGCAGCTCCAGTCTGTCTCCATGGCCATTTTTGTGCTCTGCAGCACACTAGGCAGAGCTGAGGATCAGGAGATGCTCCCTGTTGTTGGTGTCACACAGAGCAGGAGAGAACTGTGTGACTGTGTGACAGCCCTTCTGACTGTCCCAGGGAGGGCAAAAAGAAATGCCCAGCTCTCTCAAGAAGGACACCCTCCTGGTTCCCTGAACCCAATCACCTGCCCCACTCCAGGGGGGCGTTTTCCCTTTACAGCTACTGCAGGTAGCCGACCTTCACTGCTACCTGTGGGCCAGGCTACCTGAACCAAGCAGGACTGGGAAAACACTATTGATGGCTCTGCAATGGGAAAGGCAGCTCCCAACACACCACCCAGCATTGGAAGAAGTCTAACTAGATGCTCCAAACCTCGCACTCCCGCTCAGCAGGAGTCGAGGCTAAAACCAGATTGGCTCAGACTCTACCAGAGCCCAGATACAATCAGAGAGAGACGTGATGTCACAATCTCCTGCTTAGAAGGTCATCCTCCGTCACTGAGTTATGTCACCATGGAATATTCTCCTCTGCAGGTGCACAGTGCCAGAAATAAAAAAAGGGAAATACTGTTTCTTGTTTTCAGCTTTTTGATTTCTGTGTTGCTTTCCCTCAGCCATCTGCATCACGTGGCCTTGGACACCTTGCCAAGGTCTCCTGTGAGCAGGAGCATGGTGGGACTAGTCAGCATGGACTGCCTGCAGGTGGATATTGCCTCCTCTCCTCATTGCCTTTCCCTACACAAAGCCAGGATTTGGAACACCTGGATGGTTGGTGGCCAGCCCTGGGTGAGAGTCTCCCACCCCTGTACGTGTTGTTCCTGCTGCAGGGAGAAGCAGAAAGGGGTATTTTCATTCAACCCCATCCACTCCCACTGGCACTTGCCCACAGTGCCAGGTTCTTCTCTGCTTGCCAAGTTTCCATGCTTCTGGAAGCCAGTGTGTTGGTGCTCCTCAAAAGCACCAGTGGTGGAGCCTGACCCCGCATCCACAGGAAAGAGCTGGAGTTGTTACCCTCCCTAGAGTAGTGTTTAAGGACCACAGGCACACTGATCACAATTCCAGAGAGCCCAGGGTCCATGAGAACAAGCTGGTTTTGTCTTCTCACCTTCTCACATATCAAGCCTGAATTTCTTTATCGACCTTGAAGGAATCCTGGAAGCTCTCATTCTAAGACAGTTCAGATAAACTGGGCTTGAATGCCTTAACTGTGAAGATATTTCCAGAAACAGGAAATACAGGAACCTTGAAAGCAGGGGGAAAAAGCCAGAGCAGCAGCCGTTGTCTTTTTGGACTTCCCTCAAATGAAATCTGATTTCCTTTTATGGCAAAGTAACCCACATAGTTTATCAAGGGAAGCCAGTAGATGTAATATTTTTGGATTTCAGATACTGTCACTTGTAGTGTCCTTCTGGACAAAATGTCCAGCACACAGATGGATAAACACTTCATGGGATGATTGAGCAACTGGCTCATAGGTCGAGCATAGAGGGTAGTAATAGTGAAGGGGGTGACATCTGGCAACTGGTCACTTGTGGTATTCTGCAGGGCTCCATCCTTGGCCCTGGGCTCTTCAACATTTTTGTAAAGGACTTGGATGCAGGACTGAAAGGGATGCTAAACAAGTTTGCAGATCATAGAAAACTGGGAGGAGCTGTTGACTCCCTCGAAGGCAGGGAGGCCGCGCAGAGATACGACCCCAGTCTGGGACAAGACAACCCTGGATGTTTGTACAGACTGGGGAATGAGATGCTGGAAAGCAGTGCCATGGAAAGGGACCTGGGGGTCCTGTTTGATGACAAGTTGAATATGAGTCAGCAGTGCCCTGGCAGCCAGGAGGGTTTATGAATACTTGACAGGCAAAGTGGCTTCCCAGCCTTTTAAAGATGAAAACTTTTCTCATCAAGGTTTTGTTTTTTCTCTTTGGAGTGGGGAGGGAAAGCTTCTCTTTCCTTCTTTCCTGTTTGATGGTTTTGTTTTGTTTTGGAGTTTTTGTTTGTTTGTTTGTTTTTAAATTAAATTTAAATATGAATTTATAGAAAACAGGTGAGAAGGATCCATTGTATCATCAATGCTGGGAGCCAACTCCGGACGGGGGGGTGTATGTGAAATTTGAGAGCTCCTTCTGATGGTTCTGGAGAGCAAACCTATGACTAGTCCATACATGCATCCATATCATTTTATTTCTTAGCATTTATTTCAAAATTCATTCTTTTAAAACTGATACTTAGGCCTAGGTTAGGTTCCTTGGGCAGTGGGCTGCAAAGAAGCTTTTCCTTCTGCCACTGGTGTCAGCACTCCTCCTGCCCCACTCTCTTGCCCACTCCCCCTGCAGCATCATGGAACCTCCGGAACCCATGTGCCAGGACACTGCCCAACTGCCCAACAGCCCAAAACTGCCCAACGGCCCAGAGCTGCCCAACTGCCCAACGGCCTCTGAGCCTGGCATCCTGCACTGCCACTGCTCCTACAGCACTTGGTTGCCTGCTTTTGTTTTCCAGTTTGTTTCGGTGTTGACAAAGTCCCTGTCTTCAGTAGAAAGGTCTCAACATGGACTGTAGGAAGGTACTTGTAATCTTTTAAACAAAGGGGAGAGCTTTCCTCTGCAGGTTGGATGTTTACAATAACTGTAAGAGGTGATTAATTGTAAGATTACAATTTTACAATTGCTTCAATGAGAAGAGTTCTTGATCTGTTCTTTCACTTAGAATAAAACTGACAGAGAGAAGGAGGAGGAGTATTCAGTGCTAAACAGTCCTGCAACTCCCGACTCACCTTTGTCTGTAACTGTAGTGGAGTCCAGTAGCCAGTCCATCTCTGGGAGTCTTCCACCAAATCAAGAAGAGATACAAAGCATCAGAAGTGAAACGTACAGCACAGTAAAGGCACACAGTGTTGTAGTAGAGTTGCAAGATCTCCAGTCTGAGGGAAATAGTTGTCCAACAGGTTTCAATGTCAGTGTCAGCTCCAGTAGTAGTAAGCAACCAGAGCCTGAGCACGCTGAAAACGGTAAATTAAAGGGTAAACAGAGCTGTCTTCAAACTAGCCCGCTCTCATTTTAGCACTGCTGATGTATCTTCATTCTGTTATGGTTATACTGCTAGGAAGTGAAGTTTTGGAGGGCGTAGTAGCCTCTTGTCTACTTTGAATGTGTGGAAATGGCATAGTCATCTAGTGAATAAAATACTGCCAGGAAGTTACTTGGCCCTTTGTTAGGAACTGCGATGGTTTCAATGAGGAAAAGAGCTGTGTAAGAATGACATTTATGCTGGACCTGACAGGAACAGCCCAGAGCAAGCTGTAATACATTGTAGCAAGACAGAAACATTTTGAGTATCCTGCTTACAAGTGGAAGATGCTGTTTCTTGTATAAAAGTTGATTCTCTGTAAGCTGTTTATTTGGAAGGGAGAAAGTGCCAGTTATTGCATGCTTGGGCAATCATTTCAAACTTGCACCTTCTGAAGTTAGTGTTCTAAAAAAATACATAAATATCCATAGAATTAAAAAAACCAGCCTGATATCAAGCCTTGACCGTAGCTGGGTTTGACATTCAGATGTGATTTTTCAGATTGATCCTGAGACCACTAGAGAACAGGGGATAATAAATACAGCCAACAGTTGTGCGCATGATGTCTGTGTACTGTTGCCTGCTTTTTAACTGTTCACAAGGTTGGATCCAAAAGCTTTTGTTTGTGAAAGTGACTGGGTCTTTTGCGACGCCATCAAAAGTACAGCTACTTTCACTGTGTGGTAGTGCCTAAAAAATTATTAATACTAGGGGAAAAAATACATGTCTGACTATAATCCTGAGATAACAGAAGTGGTTTCTTCATTGCAACAGATTTCATTTAACAATTAACTGAATTTTCTCAAAATGCTATTAAGGTGTGTTATCTTCATCATTCTGTTGGAAGTGTTCTTTTGAAAGAATGCAACAAAATGCATTTCCTTAAACAAAGGCAAGAGTTTGGAAGAGGTCAATAGGTAGCCCTCAATAAATATATCTCTATTGCTTTGTTAGTTATAGATGTATAGACTTTGAGAAACACACACAGAACTGCAAGCATTTTTATTGTTATTATTGTTTCTGTTTCTTTCTACTTTTTGTGGGGGTTTTGTGTTCATTTTTTTTCCACCATTATAGTGTTTAGAGACCAAAAAATCCTTCAAGATGCTCAGGGAAGAGACAGCTCCTCAAAAAAGCAGAAAACAAGCCTCAAAACATCTGTGAACAATCAAAAGAAGAGTAAAAGTAGTAAGTACAGCAGCTCAGTGTGAAATGAAATGTGTGAAAGTACCATGCCATTTGTTTGAAATGAATAGTAAAAAAGGTGAATCAGAGGACATAGTAATCAGTTGCTCAAAGCCTTTTTAAAAAAGTATAGCCCCATAAGCAAGAAGATGTGGATAATTTTGGCATGTACATGGACACTTTGCATTGTGTCTTTGCTTTTTCTGATGCAGGCAATTTGTTTATGGCAGTGGTCCTAAGGCAGTAAGTGTGCAGCTGCCATGATCCGTTTGGAGAGTAGAGTACCCTGTGCCTATACGAACCTTAAGCAGTTGGATTGTATTCAAGAGTCTCCTTCCAAGAAGTGTGTCCCTACCCCATGTCCTTATGTTCTTGCACACATGCTTTCAGCAGTATACAGTTTTCAGGATGGATTGTGGAGCCACAGTCAGGTACTTTTATTCACCCTCTAGCTCTGTAGGATTTTGGTTCCCATAGATCCACAGAACCGCTCTGAGTCTGCCTGCACAGCAACTAACTGGGCAGTACTTCCAGTGAGAGGTTTCCCATTCACAGTATTCCAGAATTAGAGGGGCCCCATCACAGACCTGGTCTGTGGTGCTGTACCTGGGCACCACAGTGGTGCAGAGAGCTGTGTGCCAAGCTGCTAGACCAGGATGGATTCTGTCATTTTAGAGTGAGACAGCTCCTGGTAAGCTTTGGGTTGGGTGGGAAGGTTGCTTTGTTTTTGTAACACTCTATCTTCCCACAGGCAAATGTGGACAAAATAGAGAGAGGGAGTCTGATCTTAAAGAACAGGATAATTGTTTGCCGCAAGTTTGCAAATGGAGTTTACAAGTGTGTAAGTATCTTTTTCAAAACATGGTTAGTGTGGCCTTGTGACATAACATAACAAGGCTTTCTGAATTTTCTTGTTTGTGGTTTTTTTCCCGCTAAAATTGTTCCATTCTCAGTTTGCTTAGTTCTCTGATAAATCCTGGGTGTTTTTCTTGCTGCTTCACTGCTCATTCCCTAGTTCTTGTTCAGACTCTCAGATGATTGATTTGTAACTTTTTCCCTTTCTATTTCACCTTAGTGAATCTGGACATGTTTCCTGCTTCTCGTAAGAAGTTTCAGTGTGTTTGTGTCAGTCAGCTACGGGTACACAGGCTTGTGATAAAAAACAGCAGCTGCTGTTGCTGTGTTTCTCAGCTTTGCTGCCTGCTACCTGAAAGCAGATCACTAGGATTTGAGTACTTCCCACTTCACCAAAATGCAGGTTTGGGAAATGCTGCAATGCAATAATTAACAGAGATCATTTAACTTTCAGATGACTTGGAAAATTTGAGCAGTGATGAGCGCATAGCAGTTCTTCAAGCAAAAATGCAGGAAATTCGGAAACGTTACCAGTTGTTGAAAGCTGAGGTGGCTGCCATCGACCGGAGAAAGCGCTTAAAGAAGAAACAGCAGGAAAGTAAGTGCTGGGAACTAAAATCTATTTTCAGAGGGCTAAGTTGCATGTCATGTTATTAAGGTGTTAACAAGGGTTGGATAATCTTTTGAGAGATGAATGCTGTTAGGAGTGTGCTTATGTCTGTGTTTTTTTCTGAAAACACTGTATACAGTTATTTTATGACCTTTAGAAGGCCTTGGTCAGACACTTAGTGACAATGAAAGGAGAAAAACATTTACAAGCAGTCAATCTAGTTAATTCTGTTAAGGCAGAGCTACTTTATATAGAAAACAATATGCAGAAAATAAACTTTTCTAAGCAGTGAACGAAGTAACTAATGTTATTAAACTTCTAAAGTTTCTTCAACTTACAGATAAGTTTACTGTAGTATTGCCTCTGTGCCTTGTTAGTACTTTCCCACTAGGATAAGGGATTTTTTTCATGAGTTTAAGGGAGACAATCAATTAAATGTCTCATTTCTCTGAAGCTGCCACACCTATTGCTGTTGGGAATGTTCCAGTGTGCCTACTGCTAGGAGTGTTAAAAGGATAATTTTCTCCTTGTCTTGTTCATGTGTGTGTTTAAGAGTTCACTGAGAATAGGAAGAAAGACTGAAATGCCATGTGCAGTAAGATTTTTATGGCTGTAACCATCACACACTGCAGTTGCTGCTTGCTTACAAGAGCACTGTGTATGTGCAGATTCAATGCTGGGACAAAGCTCCACCTGTGCCAAATCCCTCAGGAAAAAAAAAGAACAGTTGACATCCTGGTGGGACAGGAATAAACTCTGTTGTCCTCTGGCTGGGCTCTTGATCTGCGTGGCTGATGAACTAGGGCTGCAAGGGCCATCAGCACCAAAATTAGGGAAAAAAGACTTTTTGCTTTTCCGTCGCCAGGCGTTAGATGCTGGAGTCAGTATATATGTCCTGGTTCCAGCCAGAACAGGGATAATTTTTGCAGTGGCCAGGAGGGGGCATGGCCAGGTTAGTCTATACCACCTCATGTCATTGCCATGGGAGAGAGAGGGATTCTCTTCCAGGGAGAAGGGGTTCAGTCCAGTTGAGCATATGTGGCAGAGGGAGCTGTCTAGTATTGCCTATTATTGTTTCTTTTTTCCATGTGAGTAATATATTTTATTATACCCTATGCCACTAGTATTGTTGCTATTACCATTCTTTTTCTTATCTCGTTGCTGTTTTCCAGTAAACTGTTCTTATCTCAACCCATGATCTTTGCCTTTTGTGCCTCCAATTCTCCTCTCCAATCCGCTGCAGCAGGGAGAAGGAGGGGGAACGAGAAGAATTTTGGTGTGGGCACTGAACTGGGGAGTACCTTTCCTAAACCACAACTATATACCAATGCTTGTTGAATAGGGAAACATTCTAATTGCTTATTTATAAATGCTTATAACCTGTATTTTCTTCTTCCTTTGCAGGGGCTGCTGCATGTCAAGTTCCTCACCAGATGGAATGTCAGGGGAATGCAGGTGATAGCACGACTTGACAAAGCACTTCACACTTAATGGCTGCTGAGGGCCACTTTTTAATCAGTCCTGAAAACCAAATATTCATTAAAAAATCAAGCAAACAAACAAACAAAAAATACTGACTAATATTTAAGAGTTAGATTTAGATTTAAAAAGGATAATCTGGGTTTTAAGAATCCATTAATTGGAATGAAACCACAATACTTCGCCATTTTTTAATAAAACAGGGGTCTTTTTAATTTTTATAAAATACATGATAAAAAATAAGGAAAAGGGCTAGCAAACTATTAAGTGTTAATGTAAGAAGATTGCATTCAGCCTGTTTAAAGTGTGTATTTCTTCATAATGGATTAAACAGTAAAAATATCTTGTATTTTCTTGTAACTGTTTCTCTTCCTCTTAAAGCAACAAATACTTCATTTGTAATGCTAATTTTATGATGAGCTTCAAGGAGATGACTTCAAGAGAGAGGTGTGAGCCTATAAAAGCTTATAGAAAAAAGCTCTAAAACATATATTTGGTTCTGCAGAAAACGGAGTTATGCAACATATTGTACAAACGTAAGCCAAGGTCTCTGAAATAAAATGCCAGAACTTGTGAATCCCTGATTTTAACAGTTTGATTAAACAACAGTAGTATCCTCATGAAAATGACATCAAGCTGCAGAATCGTTCAATAAGTGATTAATTCAAACCCATTCTCTCTTTCAGCAAGAAGTAAAAGTGTAGCCCATCGTGAACGTAGCACCACTCAAAAGAAAGCTGAAGTTTGATTCTTTTTCATTATGGTAGTTTGAAAATTTCAAAGCAAGCACCTGAACACATTCGCTGACTCCTTGCATCAGCTGCCTCAAGTTCAGATTCAGTGTAACTGAAACTGAAATAAAACTTTTGTATTCTCTGCCTACATTGTGTCTGACTGTAGTTTTTGACCAAAATACTGTTATACCTGAAAAGATGGGAGACGCTGCTGTGTCAGTCTGTGCAGCCGCCTACATGGAGGAGCCACTGCTGGAGAGTTCATGTGGACCAGTGCCGCCTCTGCTTCGATGTCGGCGTGGTGGAGAGGGGCGAGCAGATGGCGAGTGGCCGTCTGCTGTGGAGGACGGTAGCAGGATCGCGGGGCCAGGCCAGGCGAGAGCCGGGAGGGGGCCAGAAGGGTCTGGGGGATCCCCGGACCAACAGGAGGGCGGGTGAGGCAGTCCTGTTTGGGGAGGGGAGCCGGGTGAGGCCTGTGGGATCCCCGGACCGACAGGCAGGCAACGGGTGGGCGGTGTGAGGGGGAGCGTGTGGTGGCACCGGCGGGAGGGAAAGGGGAGTAAGGTTAGGGTGGGTAGTAGGTTTTTCTGGAGGTTGGGGGGGTTTAGGCTGGGCTGGGGCCGTGGAAAGTGCCCGAGCCCCGGGTGGGTGCAGAGACCCCTTATCTGTGTGCTCGCTCAGCCCAGGGGTATGTCGGGATCGCCTCTGTTCCGGCATTGTTGCAGTGAGGGTGGGACATGTTGGGCTTGGCTAGCCTGCAGCTTCTGCCTAGGAACGGTTTGTTTTGGAATTACAGCATCTTACTAGGGTGCTTAGGGCAAGGGAATGTCCCTGGGTTAGAGTGTAGGAGTCTAGGGGGAAGAGTAGGGAGAAGAAGGCTTGTCCAAACCACTTTAATGGGGGAGAAGCCTGTATGCCCTTACGAGGTTGTGAGCTGTGCTGGCGGTGGTATATGCCTCCGGTAGGGTCTCCCATGCCAGACTGGTCAAAACTGAAGGGTCAGATAATATGTATCCATGGCCAGGATGAGCCCACCAGCCTTCTGGCAGTCATCCTAGGAGAAGGACAACTCTAATTTCCAACCTGGGCAGACGGAGCTCGCTCAGCCCTGTAAGGCCATCCATCCAAGAGAAGGATACTCTAATTAAACCTGCGTCCTGAGGACTTCGCTGGTACTGTCCAAGCTTGCTAGGCTCTGGCAGATGAACCTTAGGAGTAAAGGGTGGGACCAGCTCTGTGCATGCTGAGCCTCACCTAAAAAATCCTCTGCGCAGTCTGGAAGGATATATCCAGACTTGTAAAGTCCTGTAGTGACAGGCGAGGGACAAAACGACAGGTGATAAGGTGCACTGGAAGCCGCAGCCCCAACCCTGCATGCAGGCGGTTCAGGACTTTGGTCGCCTGAGACAACGCAGAAAGAACCGAGTCTTACTGATACCGCCAAAGGAGACTTTAGGCTGTGCCTTTTGCAACCGGACTTGTCTATCTCACATTGGCCTTCTTAGCCATCAGTGTGCTTGTAGCAAGCGTGGGTTGCTTCTCAAATCTTCGTTTGCGAAGCCAGCCATGATGATGATGACTGTTATACCTGAAAAATGACAGATTACTGATGAGACTGGTAAATAACAAATGATGATAAGCTTTGGAAGTGCTGCCTGTGTTAAGAATTACCAGTGAACCAGGACTGGTGGGAGTCGTTTTAATAATTTCAGTGAGGTTACAGAAAAAACAGGGGATATTTGCACACAGACTGAACAGCAAGTAAACTGAAATAATAGGCAGAAAGGAACCTTCTGCCTACTAAGACAAACAGTCAGGTAGTAGAACTAAAGACCATCCTAAAGAAAAACTGAAAACAAAACTAACAAAAACCAGAAAAGAACCAGCACCGTGCGTGTCACAACCATGACGTTACTTTAACTGGATGACTATGCTGCTCTAAAGCATCATTAACTTTTCCATCTTTTTAAAGCCTAAGGTTATTATTTTAAATTACCTACTTGCAGTTGTACCCTAAATAGCATTCTAGAGAGCACCAGTGTCCACAGCTTCTACAGGACAGTAAAGTATGAGTAAGCACTTGATTTCTAAGGGAGGAAGAACAAAAAGCATCAGCACTCACGGAATTCACAAGCTTATTACTGCACTTCCAAAGCAACAGGCTATAGGAGTAATGAATGCCAAGCAAACCAGTTGAGATCTGCACACACTGCAACATACACAGAATCCTATTCCACAAAATCCCGACACTGTAGTGCTGCACTGGCTAGAAATCTTTCCAGTGTTCTAATGAGAGACTCGACTTGTTTCTAGGAAAGAAAGTGTTTGAGGCAAACACTCTAGTAGATGATGTTTCAACCAAATGTAAGTTTAAAAAAACCCATTTTTTTAATATATATTTGAAAAAGGCTGGAGAAGAAAATGGCAATAGAAAAAAATGTTCAGGCAGTAAATGGTATAGATTGTCACCACACAATCTAAACATTGCAATTGCAGATCATTTATTCAGAATACTTGAGCCAGAAGTCACACACTCCGTGGGATAGGGGAGGGACTCCCTCCCCCCCTTAACAGGCTACAGCAAGCTCAGGCCCAGTTAGCAGAAGGCAGTGTTTCTGTCAGCTGAAGCAAGGCAGAAAGATCTACAGTAGCTTCCTTGCCGTCTCTTGCTCCTGAGCCCCCTTCTGCAACTCTTCTTCCTTCTGGTGATGGGAAGGCAAAGTACTTCCTGTCTGTGTGAGCCCACGCTGTGCCCCTCCTTGTATAAGAGCAGGTACCTATGATTACTTTTCAAAGACATTTACACGTGGAAGCCAGTTGAGAGGTGTACTGTGGAAGTATAAGCTGCAGTGGCACCGTGGCATTGTGACAAAACAGCAGTTCCTTACTCTACAGAAATTTTCCTAAAGCAGTAGCTCGCAGTATCTGTCAAGTTTTTACCTCACAGGAGAACAGATGCAGCCAAACAAACCCATTTACTTTTAAATGAGTGCTCTGAACTATGCAAGCAGGCACAGGCAGCTCCCAATTTGAGTATACAGAGCATCACTGAGTGGTGAAAGGAGAGTCACCACTGACATCAATGAGAATATTTAGCACCAGCCTTTGGCTTTTTTGCCCAGTGAACATGAACTAGGTCTGGTCTGTCTGTTCTCGCCAAATGCCATTACAGTGCTTTTACTATAGGGAAGTATATTCACCAAGCAAAAGAAGTCCAAGAGAGCTGGAACCCAAGGCCAGCTGGTGAGCATCAAATGGATGCACCCAGTTTGAGGGGCTTTCAGAACTCTACAGCAGTTGCCACATGGTTTTCAGGGACACAGCCCGATGCAGCCTTTAAACAAAACATCCAGCTCCGTGTCTGCCTGTGTGCCAAAGAACAGCAACTCCTGGCTCATGACTTGTGTATTATATAGATTTGGGCCAGAAACAAATGAGAGATATAAAAAAATGATGGCAACTGATATCTAACAGTAATTTTTCTATTCCATCAACTTGTTATAAAATTATCCAACTTGTGCACTTACATAAGAGAACGCAGTAACTAACAAAAAGAAAGCCTTTTATTCAAAAGAGGTTCATGTGTCTTTACAAGAAAGTCATGATTTCCACTTACAAAGTCAACATTGCCATCAGCATCTTTCCTGAAGAGAAAACCCTTGTCTTTTGTAAAATGTCAAGTGTATAAACACAGCAAACAGACAATCCACACCAAAACACACCTCTATCCCAAAATCTCTATTTAGATTTTAGACATATATATATAAAATATATATGAATAACATGTCTTCACAGTTGACAGCTGCATCACTTTATACTTCAGGTCCTTCTCCTCCAGGAACCAGCTACAAAAGAATAAGACATTTATATATTAGTGCCATAGAGTTGAGTTTTACAAACCCATACATGACAGCTCTTGCTTTACAACAAGCATTTTAGTAGATGGAGACTTCATGGCAGACCACGAAAGTGTTTTTTAAAATCAGTATTATCTTCCTCTCACAACAGAGGAAGTCAGTTACAGCAAGAGACACACACACCAAAAAGGTAGCAGCGAGTAAGTCAGCAGAGCATTTTCTTGTGAAGGAAGCAAAGAACTGAACAACAGAAGAAATACAAAAGGAAAAACATGGGAAAAAAACCCCCAAAACATTCCTTATCTCGTCATAAGCAGTTGAGCATTTCTAAAGAGAAAGAGCTTCACTGTTTTTGGGAACAAAATAAGAAAAATTCTAAAGCACAGGCTTCCTGATACGGGAAAATGTGTCCCCAAAATAGACCCGACTAATACAGAAATGTATCTATGTCTTGCTGAAAATTTGCACTGCAAGAATCACCAGCTTCTGCTTCCATGGGCAGCACACCACCAGCTTAACGGGATGGTATGAATTTCACCCCATACGAGGAGTCGGAATGTGTGCTGTCCTGTAAGGATGCAGAACAGAAACCAAAGCAGAAAAAGGCTTAGGAATTAAGCCAAGAATGGCATTTGCTCCGACACAAAGCGCAAAGGTGCAAGGAAGGTAAAACAATAAAATGGAGATAATTTCTCATTCATACAGAACCAACTTATACTCAAGTTAGCCTTCCTCTTCCTACAAAATTAGGAATACATTCGTATCTGAAGTCAGGGCTTTGTGGCCATCTCTGCAGACAAGCAAAAGAGCCACTCTGGGTCTGTTTGTGTGGCACCTAAGAAGTTGCAGAATTCAACTCAGGGATGCGTAATCACAACATTTAATTGCTGTTTCAGTACTGATCTACACACATCAGCACATGATAAACTAAAAATCCTAGTGCTTTTGATTCGGTATAATCCAACAGACCTCCATATTTTTTGGCAGAGCACATAAAGGTGCAACTTTCAGAGCACCACATGGTATCGTGATCACCAAATGACCCAATGAGCTAGTCAGCATCCACTAGCTGCAAACACACGTGTACACACAGGAACGTGGATATGTCTGACCCACATGCATAGGCAAACACTCCGGAGCTAAAAGGCCCGGGAAGAGCTGGCCTATGACTACTTAAAAGGAGGCTTGTGGCCAGCTGGGGGCCGGCCTCTTCTCCCAGGCAACTAGTGACAGGACAAGCTGCAACAGGGGAGGCTCGGGATGGATATCAGGAAGAATTTCTTCATTGGAAGGGTTGTCAGGCATTAGAATGTACTGCCTATGGAAGTGGTGGAGACACTACCCCTGCACGTGTTCAAAAAACAACTGGACGTGACACTTTAGTTGGCACAGTGGTGTTCGGTCAAAGTTGGACCTGACAGTCTTGTAGACCTTTTCCAACCTTAAGAATTCTATGGTTCTAACAAAAATCAGAGACTCCCTTGCACACATGAAGACCAGAAAAACATTCACAAAAACAAAATTAGGGCCATTGTCTTTGCATTATTCTTTTGTGAATAACAGCATGTAACAAGTAAGGCAGTAGGGTCAGTTTTCCAAAATAATTCATACACAAAGATGTCCCAGAAGGTACTTGAAAATTCCTGATGCAGTCAAACTGTCTAGAAAGCTCAGCTTAGAGCAATGAAACTCAACTGCTGATTTACAGGTACAGAAAATCAACATATGCAGCCTTTGAGCAATGATAACTTACCATTGTTATGTTATTTCCATTTAGCAGAATCTGGTCAAGCTTTGTGATTCTTCTGCCCTCAGGCGTAATCTCACTGAAGGAGGATTAGAAACAGCAAGTGAGAACACAGAACAAGGGACAACAGCTCCAGTTTTGACCACAGAACTGACAGAAATCTCTGTGTTAGTTCCCTGTTGGAACTAACAAATAAATCACCCACACTGCAGGGTGATCTTGATAAACAGACCACCTGGATAAAGAAAGCTACCTGGCATTTAAAAAAGATCTCTCCTACTCAGTACATGAAGATGTGTATTCAACCTCCAAAGCTTGGCAATTTCTTGAATACCACATATCAACATGCCGTAACAAAGTAATGCACACTTATTCTTTAGTTTCCTACCTTTTTAAACCTCTGTCTAGGCCTTAAGGAAATGGAAAGTTCAACACAATCAAAATTAAGACCACAAATCAGGAATCCCATTACAGCTATAAACCATGCAATAGCTACTCTATGACATGGGTGTTCTGAACAGATCACCGTACTCTACAGTTTCAATCCAAGGAAAAACTGGTTAGCTGGCAAGTATTCCAAAAATATAACATTTTGCTTACAGATCTTACACTGTATTTTGCCAGCAAACCTAGTATTAAATAGCAAAAAGAGGAAGAAAAAATACTTACAATTCTGTAACATCTTCCAACACCATATCTGAAAATCCAGTTTCAGGGAAAACAAGGCCCAAAATTTTAAATCAAAAACATTTAATACTATTTTCACTTTATACCAGAGTGATTTTACCTGAAAGCTCAAAATATCAGAATAATACAAGAGATCCATATAAAACGGTTTTACCCAGTGAACTCAAAACTCTCACAAGCAATAAATGAATTGAGCCAAAGGACCGAAGCCTTGAACTCGTATCAAAGGATACTGACGAAGTCATCGAATCCCAGAAGTGTCCCGACGATTTCTTTGTCGCTCTTCATCACGATGTGAATACGGGACCCTATGCACTTGTCCACAAGCTCTGTAAGTACACGGGAAAATGTACGTTGTAAAAAGCACCCTCTTACACCTCACAACGTGTTTGTGCTTATGTGCCGGCACACGGACACAGACACACCCCCCACGCTACAGCCCCCCAAGACCCCTCACACACTCCCACACCCACGCCCATCGCACACACCCCTCCCTCAGCCTCCCACTCACAGACCCCCAGCACAGCCCCGCACAGTCCCCAACGCCCCCACACCCCCTCTACTCCGCCCTCCCTCCCACAACCCTCCAAAATGCTCCCGGGGCGCG
>VXAY01004420.1:49179-64927 GCA_013399855.1 Oxyruncus cristatus | reverse complement strand
GGATGGCAGAGCGGTCGCTCCGCGCCCCGGCCCGCCCCGCCTCGCCCCGCCCTGCCGGGCGCTGGCCGGGCGTGACCCCTGCGTGTCCCGAAAGTCGCTCTGTGCTGTGCCTCCGTGTAGAGACTTGGAGGAAAGCCGCCTTTCCCCCCCCTTTTTTCTCCTTCTTCCGGCCCCGTGGTGCCGGGGGGTCCCCTGGGAGCCATCGGGACCGCTGGCTGTTCAGAATGCGGGGAGCAGTTTATGCGCTGTGTGTCACAGCTATTACAGAATCACAGGATCAGTCAGGTTGGAAGAGACCTTTGGAAACATCAAGTCCAACCTGTGACCGAACATCACCATGTCAACCACCAAGTGCCAAATCCTGTCCTCAAACACTTCAGGGACTGTGACTCCACCACTTCCCTAGGCAGCAGATTCCTATGGCTAATCACCCTTTCTGTGAAGAAATTCCTATTAATGTCCAACCTAAATCTCCCCTGGTGCAGCTTGAGGCTGTTTCCTCTCAGACAGAGCTGCAGAGTCATTCTGGATTTGTAACACTGACTGGTTTTGTGGGAGGCAGAGCATTTCACAAGTTAGAGCACCTGCTGGTTGTTACCGTTCTCTATTCTTCACATTCCCTTCCTGCAGCAGCCGACTGTTCTTCTAGCCTCCACTTTTGACACATGTTCCTTAACTCATGTTACTTCCAAGTTCCCTCGGGAAATTTTTCATTGAATTCTTAACACGGGAGTGCCAATATGCATTAGAAAGAGTTGATTCTGGTGTGAATCAACAGCTACTCTTTGCAGATTGCGCTGTGAACCTGTGCTGGGAGTAGCAGCGACCAAAGGCCACCGCATCCCAGGAGAGGGAGTATCTCTTGGTCACAGGGAGAGAGCTGGGCACACCTCAAGCCTTCCAAACCCAGCACATAAGCTCCTTTCTCTGCTCTGTCCTCTCTGTTCTCTTCTTTTCTTCCTTCCCTTTCTTCTTCCCTCAATCTTCCTCCTTCTTTCCCCCCTCTCTTCTGTCTCTCTTACTCCCTTTTTCTGTCCCTGTTGAGATAATTTTTGACATCCAGTGTTATTTTGTTTTCGAACACCAGAACAAAAGACAGTGCTGTGTCAAAAAAGCTTGTCTTGTTAACACTCCCAAACCTGTCTTCATGTTTGATTTCTTCCACAAAGAAAACGCCGCTTCTCAGTTCTTCATATTCTGCATATCAAGTATATCAATATACTTTCTTTTTGGCAATTTATAAAGAATAGTCATTTACAGGAAGCAGGTCTGAACAAATCTGCTGTCCTCAGTGCCAGGAAAATCCCTGTACAAAAATTTCAGAAAGAATGTCCAAGACACAGATAGGAACCAACTGTATCCCTAACAAAAGGTTATTGCTTAAATCAGGAGTACTCCCATCAAGTGGAGACCTCTCAGATATGCAGCTGATAACTAATCATGCCCTGTCACAAAACTGGCAGGAGGCATCCTTCTCTTGGGAACACACCAACAAAATATATTCAGCTATGAATTGTGCACCTGAACAATGCAGGGTATTGAAGGGATGGCATCCTGCTGTATTGCCTGTCATGTGCTTAATTCCAAACTGGACAGTATCCCCCAGTGAGAGATTCAGACCACAGAAGTATTTAGGAAGTTCTGTTCACTGGCCTCTACTGATAACAGAACACACAATTATCAGCACTGAAATTAAGGAATGTGGTGTTCCTGTCAAGATTGGTTTCTGCACTCTGGTAAAACCACAAGCGCAGATGACTCATCAGCAGAGGACTCTCTATCCTGACAACAGGAGGCTGGCAACAAAGCTGCTGCATACTCCATGTTGCTCCCTTTCCTATTACTTCACCAGCAAAAGAGCCTTTAGCAATAAGAAACATAAAACATGGACACAAGGCAGACCAGTTGCTTAAAATGAAGTGTTGCATATGAGTGATGCTGCCCAGGCCATTTGCACATGTCCTGGTTCTTGTAAGCAAGTGGGAGAGAAGGTACGAGTCAAATCCATCTGCTTAGAAGTGTTGCAAAGTAAAGCCACTTTATGCTTACATAAGATCTTGCCCTTTGGTGTGTAGCCTGGACTTTTTAATACAAATAATGAACCTTTGAGTGCTGCTACTGTTGGGTAACCAGAGTGTTTCCTAGTGCCCTCAGTACGCACACAGCATAACCAAGTTTTTCTGGAACTCGATTCTGTAAGTCAAAGGGAGGAATGTGAGAGAAATCCTTTGCAACCATATTATTTAGGGCCCATGTTAAACCCTTGGTTTCATCTCACCCTTGGAGAATGGCTCCTCCACTGAGCTATTCAGAAAAAGGACTTTAATCTGTTGGTTCCTTTTTTTAATAACAAGAAATCAGGTGATGTTGGAAGATTTCAATCACTTCAGAAAACATCCCCATGGTCTGACGGTCAAGCCGGATTGGCACTCATCAGCTGCAAATGCAGAGTGCCTACTTCAGCGGCTGAGGGAAATAATTCAATTCAGGTAATGAGGATTGCTAAGACTTAGTTTAAAATAATCATTGACATTAGATGATGCTTCCCTTACCAGTGTATGGGATTTAGTATGAGAATTCATGTGGTGAGCCCAGTTAGGTAGAAACAAATTGTTTACACACCAAGAGTAAGGATTAGGAGATGCA
Organism: Oxyruncus cristatus; assembly: GCA_013399855.1. Lineage (NCBI taxonomy): Eukaryota > Metazoa > Chordata > Aves > Passeriformes > Cotingidae > Oxyruncus > Oxyruncus cristatus. Next base: position 62,281 of record VXAY01004420.1, on the reverse strand, counting down.
CTTCGATAACACTTGAGAGTCAATCCACACAAAAGCCTCTGAAGTCAGTAGCAATGTCTCCAGAGTAGCATTAGACAGTGTAAATCTGAGTTCTTGTTAATATGCAGTAAGATGGCTTTCCCTTAGAGATAAAGAATATCAGCTGTGAAAACTTTGGAAACTAGATCCATCTCAATAATGAGAGAGCACAGAACCTCTCGTAGACTAAGCTGGTACAGTATGCCAGCTCTCTCCACACAAATGTGTTACAACCTGCTGAACTGCAGGGTCAGGCTTTAAAAACTGCTTTCAGTAACTGCTGCTATTGCAGAAGCCATACAAAACCCAGGTTGTGATGTCCCTTTTGCACTTGTACCCTCATGCAACCTGGTGGGCCAGGAAATTGTTTAGATTTGCGGCTGTCCAGAGAACATTTCTACTTCCTCCCTGTTAAAAGTTTTCATTATCATCATACATGTCAGCTGATCCACTGACTCATCTTTTCACTTTGTCTACTTTTCTTTTTTGTAGGATTATTAGCTTTCAATTAGAAAAGCACTTCAGACTACAACTTATCTTAATATACTTTAAAATCCTGTGTGCTGTGCACCCAAAAAAAGCCCCAGACAACTACCTGACCAACAATAACACATCACTGAAAGAGAACTTACCCATATTTCTAGACAAAAGCTTTTTTTAATCCAAGTACTGTATAAACAGTCTTGAAATTTTTTGGTTGTAGAGCAACTGACATATGAGAAACATAAACAGCAAGAAAGGAGTAATTTTGGAAGGTGCCCACACAAAGCAATGATGCCTACTGTATCTGTTTTTTAAAACTTAACTAAGCAATACAATATAAAGTACCTACAATCCCACATTTAGTTACTATATATTTGAAATTTATATCCAATCATTGGGCAACACTAACTGCATGCACCTTTCTAGCTCATCCCATAACTTTGTATCCACAGAACTGTGAAAAGATGCAGCAGGTCCCAAAAAAATTCCTGGCATCTGTAGGCAAACACTGTGAATTCTACTCCAACAGGACCGCATTTATGAATATTGCTGCTGGCATTACTAATGTGGTGAGCAAAGAGCCAGGAACCACACTACCTTGCTAAGCACAGCTGATTATGAACAACAGTGAATCTGTACACTTCGTGATGTTCTGCAACAAAAGTGATGACTGAGTGTCAGGTGGTAGACTAACTGTAATAGGTTAAAATACATGTTGACTACTCAAATCATGATTCAGTTTTTTTGACGAATAATGTTGCCCAATCCCATATGCAAACAAAACAATCAGACCACATTCATATATTAATTTTTATTTCCCCATACAATATTCACAGGGTCTGCTTTTTGTCTTATTCAAACTAAACTTTTTTTCCCCACACCCAAACTAAAGAACTGACATTTCAGGACATGAAAAGAAGTCTTGTAAACAGAAAACATCCAACGCATAGCCAAAACACAGAGCCTTTAGCAATTAAAAACACAGTTATATCCCCTTTAACGCAAGGTGTTTATTTGAGTATCACACCATTAAACAAAATGTTCATCTATTAAAAAGGTGCAGCTTTAACCAAAAGTCACAATGCACTTCCTCACCGTGTGTTAGCATGTGTGTTTCATTATATCCTATTCATTCAGTTATTTTAAAAACTATATACAGCTATGTTTAAATGTGTATTTGTGCCATGTTTTTAACAACACAAAAATAGAGGCATTTTTAAGCTATTGCTGCATATCATGCAGCAGGATACCAGAGCATTGGTTCAGACACCTAACTTCAATGCAAAAGTCAAGTCCACTAAACCTCTGCAGTGGGAGTAATATTGAGCTGAACAGTCCCACTTCACACATTCAAACATTGTGAAAGAATAAAAAGACATGTATGTTATGGTTGCCTATCATCAGTTCTATATCACTGTTTTCCAATTTTGCCAGCACACAGAACCAATCAGTGAAACAAAAAACCCAACACATTTCAAGCTTTCACACAAATGCTTTTGTTGTGGTTAAAGCTACATAACTAATATTCGAACTCCAGAAGATAATAGTGAACACCATCAAAACTAAATCATGTTTTCATTTGACACTTGCACCCAGAATGTACCACTTGCTTCATCATTGTGTGCAATGCAGAACAAGAAGTACTGAACATCAGCTGCTGAAACACAAGAATAAAGCTTTTAAGTACAATCAAGACTGTTGTGTGCAGGCACAGACTTGTATCACAAGACAAGAGCAGACTCTTGTTTTCTCGTTAGTGAGTATTTCTGGGAAACCTGAATCCCAAAATGGGACTGCAGTACTTAAAATTCAGTACAGGAGAGCAAAACTTTACATGTAATCCTAATTTTTACATAAATTAAACTTCTGAATACCTCTTGAGCTGTTTGAGGTTTTCCTTCAGTTTCTAAAAGAGCAGTCATTCAGTTCATAACAGAGTAGGGCCACTATTATTTTCTTCAGCCATGACAAGACTTTAAAATCAAGTCATCTTAGATAACTTTTTCAGACTGTTCAAGTGTCACCTGAACATGTAATTTAAAATTTCTAGCAATAATACAGGCAACTAATAAGGGTTTAGCACTCTTTCTCTGCTTGCCAAGAACTTGTTTAAGAAGAATCTCTTGATTTAGCTAGTAATTTGTGACAGATTTTTCACTTTAGTTTAGTTTGTGTGCACTTAAGAATCGGTTGGTCTACTTATTCCTCCAGAACCATTTGAAGGAGTTTAGCTTTACTATGACCAGCTCAATTTAAACTATGGGTACAGAAATACATTTACTACTTTCCACGACCAAACAAAACAGGACTTTACAGAACCTAAGCTACTGAAGACATGAGCAGTGGAAACAAAGTAGTTCTAACTCTACCAAAAAAATAACCTGAAATATTTAGAACACTTCCTGACCATCAGCAAAAAGGAGTGGCAATCAGACGCACGAGACCATCATGTCTCAGTGCACCACAAAGAGGAAAATTTACAGCACTTGTCCTATGCAGAATCAATATCAAATTGTCCTCTTAACAGGAAAACAATTTAGTAAAAAGCTTTTTATGTGCCTAACAGAATACAGCCTCGTCCAGTGCTCAGGCTGTGCTGCTTAACAAACCAAACTATTTCTGGTCTTTAGTCTGAAAAGCAACAGCAGTATATATGAGTACAGAAACTGTACAGTTTCAGTGACAGAGTTACAAGACTCCCTATTCTACTGCATGTTGTTTGAATAAACTTGGAAATTTGGACTTTTTTTGTATACAGAAGTGGATTTCCTGAGTAGTCTCAGCTTAAAATTTCTTCAGTAAAACATTGTAAAAGAGAAAATGCATTTATTACAGAAGAATGTATGTTTAAGCAATCATAATCAAGTATAAAACTGAGCAGATTCTAAAGATGGAGACTTTCCACGCTGATGAAGAATTTGTATCACTATGTAGTGCCAATCTTTCGACAATTTTACAAATAAGCAAGGGGTACTATTGCATTATTTTTTTAACAGCAAATCAAAACAGTGCACTACAGTTCATCATATTTTCTTCTTTAAAATCCAAGACATTCAGCCTGAAAATTAAAAGCAAATCTAATTTTCACATGTATCATGTCTCAGACACTAGACTGTTGGGTTACTTGTAAATGTTTTACTGCAGATGGTTAATCTTACTGCTAAAAATCAAACTTGCTCTAGATTAATATCAGTAGAAATAACGAGAAGCTGGACATTGCCAGATATTTTAGTATAGGAATCAAAAAACACTGATGTTCCAAAGTATCTTTAAAAATATTTCAAATCATGTGTCCCTTTCATAACCTTTTGTGTGTGTTTGTGATTTTTAAGAGATGAGGGGTATACAAATTTGAATGTTGCATATATTCAGATCCTTTGCACCTACAATTAATTGAAGAACCATTAATCTTTAGAGATGAGTAACACACAATGAACCACTACTGGTTATGATCCAACACGGGTTGCTGTGGTTCTTTTATCTGAGAAGAAGCTTTTAAGGAGAAATACCTGCCCAATACTAACAACGAGAAGAATGATTGCTTCCCCTATTGACCAGTAGGCCACCCTTGTGTTCAAATCCTCTGCTCTGCTGCGGCCCTGCGCTTCCCTCAGGCGGAAATGAGTCTGATAGTCGATGACAGACTTCAAAGCTTCATGAATTGAAACACACGCAGACTCCATCTGGAGAAACAAATACACACCATGGAATTAAGAACCCTGCCAGTGGTTTCATGCTTTGATACTTAAAATTAGGAGTCATGTAACTTTGCAAGCTGAGGATTAACTCAGTCCAATGTCAGACTGAACAGTGCAAATACAGTCAAATTTAACTTATATTGATCAAACTTTACACACAAGAATGTGACACTGCTAAGTACAGAAGCAGGTAAAATTGCAGATCTAATAAAAAAAACAACAGGCTCTGAGAATGGTTAAACAAATTTTAAATTCATACATATTTGGGTTCAGAATGAACATCAGAAACATTTCTGAAATGTCAGTGATCCCCCAGCTGTTAATTCCACAGGAAAAGAAGCAGATGCTTAAAACATTAAGATGCACACAGTAAATATTAAATACTTCTGTTTCACAAGTACAACATTCTTCATTGCTTAAGTCTCACTCAAGTTGTACAACGTCTGTTCTGTTGTCAAGAGACCATTCTCATACTCATGTATACATGGTTAGAGACAACTGTGACCTTTCAGTGCTCCCAAATGCTCTATAACATACTCATATAAAAATACTTACCAACTTGCCCAAGCTTGCCAAGTTTTCCAAGCCCTAGATAATTTTTATATAAACCTTTTCCATTTTCAGGTTATCTTCCATAAGTAAAAGTACTCCTCAAGAGCTTAATCAATAGATCCTCAAAATACTTAATTTCTAGTAACAATTTAGGTTTCTGTTTTATGGTTAAAAATAAGTATTTCTGAAAATCAAACAGCATAAATTATTATAAAAGGACACATTCAACACCCTCAAAGAACAACTCTTAGTCACTTACATCTGTGTCTAACCATATTTTCAAGCTGATGACTTTCAAGACGTGTCTGAACAAGTCTAAGATACTCTTCTCAAAAAAATTCAGGCAGAATTTTTCTAAACTAGGTTTTGCCATTGGTCTCACTGATACATTGTATAAATTTCCTAATCTGCATAAGGGATTTAAACACAGAGTCACTCTGGTTTTAGGGATTTACCCTCAACTATCCCCATGAAAGGCTGCCCAAATTTGATCATGCTACAAGCTTGAAGAGAACTGCAAAAACAACCTTCTCACCAAAGAAGGAAAAGAGATGGAGAGATCCAGTATCAAGAATCAGAATACAGAATAAAGCAGTCCAGAAAAGTGATAAGAAGGAAGAGGGAAGAGCTGTAACTGAACTCATAGCAAGTCATCTACTCATTACAAACCTCAGTTACTGAAGACTTGTGTGATGTGAATTCAAATGAGATTGGCATTTGGGAAGTGGTATTTATACTGTTGAGTTTAGACTAGCACAACTGTGACCACATCCAGCATTCTTTAACTGCTGCTTAAAGCAAGGTTTGGTGATGGTTATAATGTAAGGTTATAATGTAAGGACATGCGTAGGAATTCATTACATGTTCCAAAGGAAGTTTAGATTGTGTAGAGGTGGTACAAAACTGTCAAATTCTGAGAATACAGTAACAATGGTGCTCTGACATTTTGTAGTCTTATTAAGGTCATATATCTAGAAGTCAGCTAAATACAGATGACTTTAGTAATTTGTTTATTTTGCTGGAATTTTCTTCTCCATTTTAAAAAGGGTAGTTACATGAGTACTCCTCCCTAAAAAACTCTTACTACTTTAAATATCAAAACAATTCCTAGAGTTTCTCCAAAGTCTGGAAATTTTGGAAACCCTATTCCACCAATATCTAGTTGGCAAAATCCACATGTCAAGAAGCACAAAACTGAGGCATTAAAAGGAAGTTCCCTTTTAAAAACTCCAACCAACCAAACAAACCAACACTAAAAAAAACCCAAAATCCCAAACAATAGTAGCCTTAAGTTTCTGTAACTGTCTTAACTTCCTCTTAAGCGCTTAGTGATCCCTTCTCAGCTCCGTCCTGTGTTCCATAAATCTTATCTTTACAAAGAAAGCATATTTGTAGTAATTTGGAATATTTTAAGAGCTCCAAACCATTTATTTTCAAAAGTGATGTAGGTATCTAATGCAGCTGAACTTGGAAAAAAAAGTTGTCTCTACCTAAAAACTTCTGTCAAACACAACAGCATTTTACCTGGGTAAGTGCAGTTACTCTGTTCTCACTAGGAAACAGCGGTGGATCTTCTCCAACCTGGAAATCAAAGTACACAGTTTTGTGTGTAAAAGTAGAGAACTCATTGCTGAAGCAGAATTTGTATGTTCCGTTTCTGGATGCAGTAAATGTGAAGCTATCATATTGTTTCTTCATCTCTTTGTACAATACAATGCCGTCAGGATCTTCCAGCCGACAGTCAACATCATAATGACCTCCAGTGATCACCTAAGAACAAAAACCAAGAAATGGTATCTTTAGCAAAATGGATATTTATGCATTTCTTCTAAAAAGTATCATCTGTCAAGTGGCACTGCAAAGCTTTTTGCTTTGACAAGTGCTTTAAAATATAATGTGTTAATCTGAAAAACCTTCAAAGCAAGTCTGCAAAATTTTTTTCCTACGGAAGACACACAGAAAATAATTAAAAATGCTTTACGTTCAGCATATGTAATGTCAACTGTATTTTCAAACTGTTTGGAGAGCAATTTTAGTCACTTTGTTTTAAATAACAGCAAAGGCTACAGTAGATGAAGCTCAATGGGACAGCAAAGACATTGCTGTAACAAGTCAACCATTTGCTGTATAAACAAGTCCTCCATGGAATCAGTTCATCTGGCTGAGACTGCTAACATGCAGTAAGACATATCCTTTCTTTGTGGCCAGAAGAGTATCTGCCCAACTGTACCAGCAGCCTCAGGCTGCAGGAATGGCGTTCAACCAGTAGAACAAGAATTTCAATCAGTCCAGTCTTCATGTCTGCTCCTCAACAGAGAAATGTTCTAGGGGTCGTGCTGCCTCCTTCCTGCACAGTTAGACACAGCAGTGCTTCCAAAAACCAGCACACTTAGATAATGCCTCCAAGTGACTCAAAATTTCACTGTCCCAAGGGTTTCTTCGAGGTTTTGATTTTTGTTGGTGTACAGAGTATTGCTACCTGGATTCTACAGAAATCAAGTGGGAGTTTAGGTATTCACAACTTGGTGCTCTGATGACTCTTATGGTAGCAGTTTTACACTTTAGCCTTGTCGCAAACTTTTTACCTTTAAGATAAAACATACTGAAAGAGGAAGAGACTTATATCTAAAGGCATATTCATTTTATATGTGTGCAGAAATCACTGAAATATTTTAATATCTGTGTATATGCACTTCACTCCATTCATCAGTTTACTCAGCTACCAAGTTATTGAAACAATTACCTTAATGATACAACTGAAATAACAAATTGGAGCAGCAGCTCCTCCACAAAGATGAAGTTTTAAAAGTACCAAGTAGGCAAGCAGTAGCATAACTCTTCATTTCAGAAATACAATCTGCAACTTGACCAGGGCATGCTTTTTAACAATTACATGAAAGTCACTTGCATTCAGCTGGATCACTTTGGAAGCGCCAGTTTACAGAGAGGTGGTAAAAATCGGCCAGAGCTCTGAAGTTCCCCTAGGACTTCTTCCCACAGAGCTTGCTTATGCCTCCTGTCAGCCCTTAAGACACACTGCCAAAGGACATTCACACAGCATTTTAGTCTACCAGTAGCTAGTCAAATCAGACTTTTCTTTTAGCAACGCTACTCCTGTTCTGGTCACCAAAAAAACTGGCAACAGCAGGCTGATCTGCACAGTGATGCCCAATTCAAAACTGCAGGGAAAATACTGTGCATAAAGGACTTCATAGAAGAAACAGGCAGGGACAAGAAGCATTTGGGCAGGGAAAATGATATCTAGGAGCTACAACATGTAAGACAGAGTAACAAGGACCAATACATGGCAGTAACTGAGAAAGAAAAAAACTGCAGAACTTCAACAAGAACAGTCATCCTATAAAATCACACAGCCCCTTCAAAAGCCCTCAAAGGTAATTGTGATTTCTGTCATCAAGGACCATTTTTTCTCTCATGCTGCTGCTTTACTGTCAGTAACTTCATCAGCCAAAGTGCCAGACTGAAAGGCTCCAACCCCGCAGATACACTCACAGGCACCAAAACAGTGATGCTGTACAGCATCCTTGTCCCATCACCCTTTTACTGTTTACTGCATAAACCCAATGTGAACTGTCCTCTGAAATAGGAAGAATCAGCTCTTAAGATGTACCGTGCTGATCCCGTCGGTGCTTAGCAAACCACAAGGGAATTACTTTGCGGCACCTTGTGGGTCAGCTGTGCTTTAGGTATCTCCACGCTGTTGGGGTGGGACACGGCACGGCAGCGACCAGGGCACAGACACCGCCAGTTTTCAGAGCCAGCTCTGCGTGTCCCACTCAGCCCTGCACTACACTGAAGCCTCCCCGCCGCAGCTGAGCTGGAAACTCCTCACTGGATCCAAACAGTCCCTAAATGCCGGAGCCGAGGGGAAGCTCCCGGTAGCGGCCCGGATTCGGGGCCGCGCCCAGCGGGGCCAGCGCGGCGCCCGCGCCCGGGGCGGCGCCTCCCGGTCGGGTACCTGAAACTCGAGGGTACACTTGGTGCCCTGGGCGATCTCCTCGTAGAAGCACTGCTTGGCATTGTCGGGCAGCTCGAAGGTGATCTCGGAGGCCCGCGCCACGCAGGCCGCCAGCGCCACCACCAGCAGCACGGGCGGCAGCGGCCCCCGGGAGCCCCGCGGCGGCATCGCCCGTCGAAGGGGGAGGCGAGGGGGTCGGGGAGGGTGTCGGGTGCTGCCGGGGCTGCGGGCGGGACGCGGCGTGGCCGAGGGGCCCAGGCGGGACGCGCTGCTGCCACCGGAAGAGCCCGCGCGGCCGCGCCGCCTGCACGGAGCGGTTCCGGGATGTGCGGACGTGTGTCCGGCGGGAAAGGGGCGGGAAAGGGGCTGGCGCGGCTCTGCCCCGGCGCTGCTGGCGGCTTGGTGCCAGCGGGTGGATTATCCCCAGCGTCCCACCGGGCGCGACCTAAAGCTGGGAATCGCGGGCTCCTGTTGCCGAGCGGCGGCGAAAAGCGGCCTCGGGGCCCTCCGAGAAGCGGAGTACAGAGGGAGGGATTTGGAGAGTTCTGCTTCTCAGATCCTGAAACGTTCAGTACTCCAGAGAGAAAGCACCCCTCAAACTGCACAATGTGTCTTCAGCAGTATTGGCTCTCAAGTTCTACTGCAGTAAATAAAATCACAGAATAATAGAATGCTAAGGTGTTGGAATCATCTAGCCTCAACGCCTCCTGCCGTTGAGACACCTCCCACTAGGCCAGGTGCTCAAGGCCTTATCCAACCTGGCCTTGAACACTTCCAGGGTTGGGGTATCCACAACCTCCTTTACTCACAGTAAAAAATATCCTCCTAATATCTTATAACTTGTACCCTTATAACTTGTCCTGTCACTACAATTCCTGATGCATGGCTTCCCTGTAAGCCCCCTTCAGATGCTGGGAGGTCTCCACGCAACCTTCGCTTCTCCAGACAGCCGCAACTTTCTCAGCCTTTTCCTGTTTACAGATTCAAAAGAAGACATCAAAAATAACCCCCATCCTTATTATATTAATGTTATGTTCTGTGGTAAATGAGGTGGAGGAGGAAAAAAAAAAAATTGGGTCCAATCTCCCAGGCAGGAGCATGAGCTTGTAATGGGGTAGATCCAGTGTCCCATTTTGCTCCCCTGGAAAAGGGTCTGAACCTTCATGAAGCACCTATTGCCAGAAGAGGCACCACACTGGGATGCTACTTCATAATCCTCTAGCCTTGAAGACAGGAGTCCTCTGTTAGCTTGTTAAACCTGTGATTTTCACCCTCAGCACTGCATAAGAAACCTGGGCATCAGTTTGAGGACTGTGGATTTCACTGGGGAGAGGTACCCAAAATTCATATGTTGAGGACTCCAACAGATTTGCAGGTGTGTATTAAAGCGAGATAGCAGATGCTTTACCAAGTACCCACCTAACCTCTGAAGCAGAGATTATCCCTCTACAGTTAATCCTCAGATGTTTGCTGCTTTCATTTAAACACACTGTTTTATTTTAGATTGCGTTTAAGTATTGGCTGATAGCTGAGACAGCTCAAAAGCAAGTTATATCTGGGCCATATGATGCAGTTCCAGTCATTTTACTTGAATCGGTGACTACAGGCTCATAGGACCTGTGTCATCTAAACACCTCCTTCATGTGGCAAGAAATACATTTCAGGAAGACTCGGTCTGTGATTTTTGACAGCAACTGAAGTGATCCTGCACAGCTCACAGTTTCCTAGTTCATTCTTCCCAGCTATTTTCTTAAAGCCTCACTAAATGGGCAAAATGAAGCTTACCTAAGAAATAACAATTGGAAACCTGTCACCAAACAACAAAACAGAAGGGGAAAGATGCAGAGCAAGCAAGAAAGTTGTCTGGTGACACCTGCAAAATAAGCAAAAACCCAGACATCCCAACCCCAAAATAAGTCAGCAAGAACAAATGAGATCACTTCCCTTTCTTTTGGGCTGGGGTCAGAGAGTATAAAACAAACTGAGTGAAGAAGGCAACTGCCTGCAAGAAGCTCTCAAGCCTTGTTATCCTGATCCTGGTGACCAAGGACCACCAAGGATAGAGCCATTGGCACTCACTGCATGGCATCAACTCCACTGCACTGTGTACTTGCAGATCATCTGGGATAGATTTTTTAAGGACTAGTGGTTTTGTATATGTAGTGATCATGATAGTAATTGAGAACTAGCTATTAGCATCTGAACTGCTTATGAACTTCAGTACTTCTTTTGCAGCTTGAAACCGGCTTGAATTGTTCATTTCTTGTACACTATAGTCACAGCAATACCCAATTCCCTAAACAGCACATGGAGCTGTATATTTGTTTGAAACACTAAAGATCTGATCTTTTCTCTTTTAGAAGAACATCACATATGCCTTTGTGCTTGTTAATTTCATTATAGTTTTCATGGAGTTAGCCAATTAATAATTTCTAATCCTTACAGGGAATTAAAAAGAAAAACAAACAAACAAAAAGGATTAGGTTGCTGGTTCTGCTCTTGCTGTTGCCAGATTCTTCCCAGTTTTCATTATTCTGTCTCCCTATATAACCATTATGTTTGTGAAATAAAAAAATGTTTTCTTTATTATCTCATTTTTTAATATTAATAATATTTTAATATTAAACCCAAAATAAGTTCAATAAATATATTTTAGAGGGAGTCATATGAAGAGTTTTTCTTTCCAACTAGACAATCTATTTAACTGGGGTGGCACTCTGTTTCCAATGTTCTCAGCATAGTTCTTGCCTGAGAAAAATCTTTATGATTTCTTTCTCTATTATGGCAGAATATTTGCAAGTAGAATTCTGTATTCCAACTTTCCCAAAACTTGCATACATAGATATATAATTTTATTAATGATCTTTTTTACCTTAAGTGTAAAGTTAGAACATAGTTCTCAGTCAAAGACTAGAAGAAAACAAGCATTCATTTTATTGTTTCATTTTTTCAGAAACAGGAGGAAGCAACTGCAGAAAGACCAAAGAAGCTTCCAAAGTAGAAGGAATTCAGGTGTGTTTCTTCTTCTCTGCCTAGTAGCTGAGTCAAGTTTCAGATCTTTTTTTCTGAGGCAGTAAGAGACCTTTTGCCCATATTAGAGGTTGTAGATATGGATGCAATTTCAAGCAGACAAAATGAGATCTTATGACTCAAATAACATTTCCTGTTATTTGAGTAGTAAAACAGAAAAATCTGTTCTTCATATTTACAGTCCTTTAATATGCAGTCCTCCCTAGTAGAGGTTTTGAAAGGTGTTATCATTAGTCAGTATTGTCATCATATATATCCATAAATCTAGGTGTGTGCAGTAGTTAAAAAATACACTTTACTATTTTAATTTAATTCTCACTTAGAGTTCATTCCACAGTAGGCTTTATCTTGCTACTCAAGCTACCTTGCGTGGTATAGCTTCACCATTTTAAGTATCTCAGTTTTAAACATCTTTGCTTTGGGCTTGTTTTGACAGATTTTATATAAATAATAAACCTTGATCTATCACAGTATGAAGACATTAATTCCTCTTTACTTTCCAGTACATTGCTCAATATTGGATAGCTTAAAATTACTAAAATAAGCCAGTCAGGATATAATACAAATTAATCTTTTTTTCACTTTCCTTTGTACTTTCAGGAGCAGCCTTGAACAACTTTGGCACTGACAAAAAACACTTGAAGGGCAGTCAATTATACTAAGACAATTTCATCACACAGCTTCAGTGTGATTTGTGCAAAGTCATGCTGTGGACGAAAAAATCACCAGACCTGAAAACTGCTTGAATTTATCCTTTTTTTTAAGGTTCAGTGCATTTTCTAACCTCTGTTCTCCTGTTTTCAAAATGGCAATGAACAAGAAATGAGCTTGTTTGAGTCCAAAAAGTCAGTGCACTTCTGTCTATGCCTGTATTAATTGATTACATAAAAGCCAAAATACATCCAAACAGTACATACCAAGAAAATAACACATTCAAGTAAAAGTTCTAGATGAAAACCAAATTTAGATGCACCCAAAATTAAGTATTTACTGTACTTCCACATGTACAGCTTCACAGAGAAATAGGCTGAGAGCTGCTGCAGTTCAGGGAGTTGGCCATCATGGAATCAGAAGAAGGGAGATTACTGGGAAAGCTGTGACCCTAGCTACCATCTGAAATGCCCCACATGAACTCCCTGGGAGTCAGTCCTAAGTCTTCTTGATGAGAAGAATTTTTGAACCTGTATTCATGAAAACATATTCCTTTGATTTTCAACACCTTTTTAAAATATATTTTTAAGTAAGAGGGCCAGACAGATAAGAATTTGTTTCAAAATGTCAGGTTTATTGTTTATTTGTTAACTTGTTTGTTTGTTTGGGTCCCTCCCCCCCCCTATTTTTT